>JAJOOE010002839.1:0-106591 GCA_036250405.1 Solanum raphanifolium | reverse complement strand
CAAGACCTTAGAACATCTAATCCTTGGAAATTCGTGGATCTTTCCTTCGAATCTCCCATATCTTTAGTTAGTTTTGTTGTTTCTTTTCTTGTGCTTCCGCATTCTAATATTTAATTCTCTATTTGTGATCTCCTTTAACCTTACTGTTATCAGGTGTTCCGGGCAGTTCTGAGATGCCTCCGGCTACCACCGGAGATGTGCCTATAGAGGATGTGGCAGTTGATGTGTCAGAGGCGGAGACCGATGAGGAATAGCTTGGGGAGCGAGATGCCACCGTATATGATGATCTGGCCGACTTGGAGGAGGCAATGTTCGAGACTGCCCGACAGACCTCCTTGAGAGACACCACCATGGCTGGGTCTAGTGGAGCTAGTGTTAATGTGACCCTAGGCATTGATGCCTCGAAAGATGGAGCGACTGTGTAGACAAGACCTTTCTTTACCTCGCTCTCTGTCATTTTTATTGACTTTTTATTATTTTGTTGCATTTAAGGACAACTACATTTTTTATGGTGGGGTGAGGTATTTCCATACCTACCTCTTGTGACTATATTTTATATATATATATTGGGTTTTTTTGTTTTAACTATGTTTTTGGTATTTATCTTGTGGATGTTTGACCTTATGGCTTCTTTTTATGAAAGTTATGAAATGAAAATGGTTTTTGACCCTTCTGAAAGTTTTTTCCACCTCTTGTTTCGTGTGAATGTGATTGTTCTTGTGCAAATTTGAGTATCGGTTATGATCAATACTAAAAACTTGAATAGTGCTCTTAATCTAACAAAAATGAATGTGTGGTTATGATGAGGTCAAATGAAGTTGCATAGACAACATGTGAACTTTTCACATCTCATTGTGACTAGCCGGTTATCGAATGGAGTCTCTTGTGATGAACATTGCACACTAGCGTAAGTGCGGAGTCTTGTTTGATATTGGTCCTAATGCCTTGTGTGATGAGCTTAATGTGAACCTTATGTGCTGAAACCTAGAATTTTCCTCGTTGTTCTGGTTGACTAAGTGATGCAAGCTCTTGAAATGATCTTAGGCAATGATTGTGAAGAGTGAAACAATTTTACAATATACCTCTTGTTGTGAGTAACCTTGTCAGATGTGTGAACCTTGCTTAAACCCCCTTTGAGCCTTGTCCTTTACTTGGAAGAAACTTGAGCAATTGAGACCCCTCTTTATCCATTCACCCATAATCCTCATGAAGTGTGGTTTGTCTGAATAGCCAACTTAGGCCAAAAGCCTAAGTTGGGGGTGTGCTAAAAAGAGAAGGTAGATCAAGATGCGTGAAGAATTCCCCTTTGAGCCAATGGTCTTGAAAAAGATGTAAACCATTCAAATAAAAAAAGAAAGAGAAGAAGAAAGAAAAAGAAAAAGAATGAAAAAGTTGTGAAAATAAAGTTGTGAAAGTTGCAAGAGAAATGGGGTGTTCGGTATTGCATTGTAAATTGAATAACAGGGTGAATTTTGAACATGAGTAAAAATGTTGAAGAAAAGGAAGAAACGTGATGCTCATACGACATTTCATGAGGATAGCAGCCACTGGCCCTAATTACCATACCTTTACACTCAGCCCTGTTACAACCGTTAAAAAGACCTTTTTGATCTTGAGTGAGCTTAAACGAATGTTGATTGGAAAATAAGGGCAAACCTATGGGTGAAGTCATGCATGTGTTCATCTTTGTGAGTGTGAGGGTTGCATGTGATTCTGGAATTATAAATTGTTGAAGAATTGTGTGTGAATATGGAATCGTCTTTGTTTTGAGGGAATTTGAGTACCTTTGTTGAGCTTGAACTTGCATTTGAAGCAAGTATTGTGAACTTGAGAATCTTTGATAATGGTAAGTTACAATTTGAATCTTTGAGTGCACAATTTGTCCTTGCATGAGTAAGTTGAGTCTTGTTGTGTGCATTCATGATTATGTCTTTTGAAGCACTGTTTGAGACATCCTTTTTGAACTGTTAAACTTGAGTTTTACTTGAGGACAAGCAAAAGTTTAAGTTGGGGGTGTTGATGAGTCTGAGATTTGGACTCATTTAGGGCTTTGTTTATATAGATTTAGTGTCCTCAAATGCTTATTTTGTGCCAATAAGTGATGTTAAATCGTTGATTTCAGGAATATGGATTGAGGAACAAAGCAAAGACGCTAACAGTCTAAAAGGAACAAAATAGTCTGAAGAAATGAAGATGGGCGAGCTTGAGGATCGCCAAGACCACTCGGTGTTTCGCCGAATGGCTTATCAGACCGCCTAAAGTTCCTGTGTATCAAACCCTAAAGGAAAGAACCAAGTTGGTGATGAAAAGGAGCAGTCTGCGAATCACCGAGTGATTCCGCAAAGCCAAAATATCAAGGCAGAAGAGCGATTGAAGAGACCGAAGGGTGGCTCGCCGAGTGGTTTGGCGAGCCCAACATACTTCACCGAATGAGATTTCGTAGCTTCTTTTCAGCGACTAAAATTACGTTTTTGAACATTTAGTTTAGTATGAAACAAACTTTTGAATAATCTATTTTGAAGTTTTGAGCATCTTGAGAGAATTTTCTCTAGTTTTCCTTAGCTTTAAGGGAATGAAGAAATTCACTTTTGAGAAATTTGAAGTAGGTCTTTCAGATTCATCAATTTGGAACATTGTAAAGACAAAATCACTCTTACCTAGTGGATGGAAACTCAATTTGGTAACTATTTTTACCTTTTTATAATGTCTAGCTAAAATCCTAGTTCTTGGGGTGTGATTATGTGATTATGGGCATATTTAATTTATGGGTATTGTTAATTATTAGTTTGAATGCTATTTAAAAGTGAGTTCAAATCATTAATTGTGGTTAAATTTAAGAATTGTAGTTGCAAATGTAGTTCTACCTTTGTGTTCTTGGCTTGCTCGAGAGAGAGGTTTTCGAACTAAGGTTTTATATTGATGGTTTGTGGGTATTGGGTTGACATGGGTTCAACTCAAGATAGTGAATCCTATACCCTTTCCCACACATTCAGCTCGAGAGAGTGAATGGATTAAAGTGTGGGTTGCTCTTATTTTGCATGTTTGTTGATGTTCGAGAGAAATCAACTTGATTCACGGTATATTGTTCGAGAGAATATTTACCTCCATTATAGCCTAGCTTACTCACTAATGTCTATATATTCACTAACAATTGCAATTACCCATATGTCTATATTAGACTGTAATCGATCACATCCCAATAACCCATCTCATTATTGTTAACTCGTATAGTTGTGGCTGTTGTTTGTAGTTGATAATCAAAACTAAAATCCCCATTTTACAGTCGTGTCACCCCTAATTTGAATGATTTTTTATTCAACAATTTTTATTCCTATGACTGATTTGACCGCATTTATACTTCTCAATTGAATCTAAAACACGTACCGCTCCCTGTGGGATTCGACCCCAACTCATTTCGTTGGGTTTTATACTGATTTACGATCGTTGAACACCTATAATTGGATGAGGTGTGCTTGAAACGTTAAATCAAAGCCGGTGGAAAAGGCAGAGTTGGCCGCTTACCAATTGAAAGGTGTTGCTCAAGTATGGTATAACCAATGAAAGAAGGAAGACCGGAAGATGCAGGTCCTCTTAATTGGGAGATGTTTAAGACTGTGTTTCTTGATAGATTCTTGCCCCTTGATATGAGGGAAGCCAAGGTGCTAGAGTTCATTAACCTTCTACAAGGGGGTATAAGTGTGAGGGAATATTCTCTAAAGTTCACTAAATTGTCTAAGTATGCTCCATCAATGGTTGCGGATTCAAGGGCTAGAATGAATAAGTTTGTATCGGTTGTGTCCAAAATGGTGGTTAAAGAGTGCCAAACCGCAATGCTTATTCATGATATGGAAATAACTCGTCTCATGGTACATGCACACCAAATTTAGGAGGAGAAACCCAAGGAAAAGTCTAGGGAGGCAAAAAGGGCTAAGACCGGTGATCGTAATTTCTCTAACACAAGGCCCGACGGACAAGGTCGTCAAAGATTCCGACAAAGGTTTTTCGGTAAAGGTTTCTCCAATGCTCCTCCTAAGTTCAACCAAGATAGGGTGTCTAACCCTAAGCCTCAAGGAGGTAATGGTAGTGGATCTTTATTGCTTATGTTTAATTGCACTAAGTGTGGAAGGAAGCATGATGGTAAGTGCCTAGCCGGCTCGGATGGTTGTTATGGTTGTGGTAAAAGTGGTCACAAAATGAGGGATTGTCCAATGTTTATGGCTAAGGGGAGAGAGTGCAAGCAAGCTCCTACTAGTGGTACGGGTTCCAATGCTTCTAGGATAAACCACTTGTATCCTCTTTAGACTAGAGGTGAACAAGAGCGTTTTCCGGATGTGGTTACTGGCATATTAAAAGTTTTTCAACTTGATGTATATGCTTTACTTGATCCCCATGCTACTTTGTCTTTTGTGACGACATATATAGCTATGAGGTTTGATGTGCTCCCCGATGTGTTGTTCGAACCTTTTTCTGTCTCTACTCATGTTGGTGATTTTATGGTGGCTAAGAGGGTCTATAGAAAGTGTCCCATTTCCTTGTCCCATAGAGTTATTCTTGTTGACTTGGTAGAGCTTGACATGTTAGATTTCAATTTTATCTTGTTTATGGATTGGTTGCACTTATGCTATGCTTCTATTGATTGTAGAACTCGTGTAGTCAAGTTTTAGTTCGAGAATGAGTCTATCCTAGAGTTGAAGGGGGAAAATTATATGCCCAAGGGTAAGTTTTTCTCCTATCTTAAAGTTAGGAAGATGATTTCTAAGGGTTGCTTTTACCATCTATAAGGGTAAGGGATGTAGATTCCGAAACCCCTTCTCTCGTGTCGGTCCCCATTGTCAATGAGTTTCTGAAAGTGTTCCCAGATGAAATATCATGTATTCCTCCTGAGTGGGAAATAGACTTCGGTATTAACCTTCTCCCAAATACGTAACCTATCTCCATTCCTTATTACCGTGTGGCTCCGGCAGAACCTATGGAGGAAAGAACAATTAAAGGACTTGTTGGATAAGGGTTTCATCTGACTGAGTATCTCTCCATGGGGTGCTCCAGTTTTGTTCGTTATAAAGAAGGATGGTTCTCTCCGAATGTGTATCAATTATTGACAGTTGAACAAGGTGACTATTAAGAACAAGTATCCTCTCCCAAGGATAGATGAGTTGTTTGACCAACCCCAAGAGGCAAGTTATTTCTCTAAGATTGATCTCCGATCGGGTTATAACCGATTGAGGGTGAAAGAACATGACATTCTGATGACGGCTTTTGAAACTCGGTATGGTCATTATGAGTTTTTAGTGATGTTGTTTGGGTTGACTAATGCTCCGGCAGCATTTATTGACTTGATGAGTAGGGTGTTTAGACAATACATTTGTGATTGTGTTTATTGATGATATTTTGATATACTCATCGAGTGAGAATGATCATATTCTTCATTTGAGGATCGTGTTGCAAATTCTTAAGGACTAACAACTTTTTGCAAAATTTAGAAAATGTAAATTTTGGTTAAGGTCCGTAGCATTCCTTGGTCATATTGTTTCAAGCAAGGGTATTAAGGTAGATCCTAAGAAGACAAATGTGGTCAAGAGCTGTCCTAGACCTCTAACTTCTTCTGATATTAGAAATTTCTTGGGTTTGGCCGGTTACTATAGAAGGTTTGTTTAGGGTTTCTCTTCAATTGCATGTCCTTTGAGGACTTTGACTCAAAAGAAGGCTAAGTTCATATGGTTGGAAATATGTTAGAATAGTTTTAATTCTGCTCCGGTGTTGACCTTACCGAAAGGGACAGATGGTTTTGTGGTTTATTGTGATGCCTCAAGAATTAGGCTAGGGTGTGTGCTTATGCAAAATAGGAAAGTTATTTCCCATGCCTCAAGGCAACATAAAGATCATGAAAATAATTATCCTACCTATGACCTTGAATTAGCGGCAATTGTTTTTGCCTAAAAGATTTGGAGACACTATTTATATGTAGTTCATGTAGATGTGTTTACCGTTCATAAGAGTTTGCAATATGTGTTTAATTAAAAAGATTTGAATCTTCGTCAAAGAAGGTGGCTTGAGTTATTGAAGGAATACGACATGAGTGTCCTTTATCACCTAGGCAAAGCTAATGTGATAGCGGATGCTCTTAGTCGGTTATCTATGGGTAGTGCTGCTCATATTGAAAAAGAAAAAGAAAGAGTTGGTTCGAGATGTTCATAGATTGGCACGATTATGTGTTCAACTAGTGGACTCTACTAAAGGTGGTGTTATAGTCCACAATGGTTCAAAATCATCTTTTGTGGCAGATGTTCAAGCCAAACAAGGTCTTGATCAAAGTTTGGTACAATTGAAAGAGGTGGTACTCAAGAATTACTTTGAGGCTTTCTCCCAAGGGGGAGATGGGGTACTTAGATACCAAGGTCATTTATGTGTTCCAAATGTTGACGACTTGAGGGAACATATTTTAGTAGAAGCCCATAGTTTGCGGTATTCTATTCACCCAGTAGCAACCAAGATGTACCGTGATCTACGGGAGGTCTATTAGTGGAATGGGATGAACAAAACTATTACAGGAGTTGTAGCAAAGTGTCCAAATTACAAACAAGTAAGGGTTGAGGATCAGAAACCAGGAGGTTTATCCCAAGATATTAGCTTTCCTACTTGGAAATGGGAAGACTTGAATATGGACTTCATTGTTGGTTTGCCTCGCACCTGGCGACAACAGGACTCTATTTGGGTGATAGTAGATCAGATAACAAAATTGTCTCATTTCCTTCACATTAAGGTGTCCTATTCGACGGAGGACTATGTCATGTTGTACTTGAAAAAAATAGTATGGTTGCATGGAGTGCCCTTGTCCATTATTTATAATCGTGGTACCCAATTCACTTCTCAGTTTTTGAAGTCATTCCAAAAAGGGCTTGGCACTAAGGTTAAGCTTAGCATGACTTTGCACCCCCGAACCGATCGGCAAGCGGAGAGTAGTATCCAAACTTTGGAAGATATATTAAGGGCTTATGTGATCGATATTAAGGTCAATTGGGACGACCATTTGCCATTGATCGAGTTTGCTTACTATAACAATTATCACTCAAGTATCGGTATGGCTCCATTTAAGGCCTTATATTGTAAGAGGTCTACATCTCCAATAGGATGGTTTGAGGTGGGTGAAGTTTCCCTAATAGGTTCCGAGATATTTCATAATGCTATTGAGAAAGTTTGACTCATTAAAGAGAGGTTGATAACAGCTCAAATTCGGCAAAAGTCTTATGCCGATGTGAGAATAAGGGATCTACAATTTGAAGTCAATGATTGGGTTTACTTGCAAATTTCACCCATGAAGGGTGTGATGAGGTCCGGTAAAAAGGGGAAGCTTAGTCACTGGTATGTAGGCCTATATTAGAATTTAAGGTATGTGGGTAAGGTTGCTTATGACTTAAATTTGCCAAATGAGTTGGCACTGGTGCATCCTGTTTTCCATGTCTCTATGCTTAAAAAGTGTGTTGGTGATCCAACATCCATAGTTTCTCTAGAAGGGTTGGGAGTTGAGGGTGCTACTTGGGAGGGTGAGACTGATATGAAGTCCCGATATCCTTATCTTTTTCCTTTTACTTCAATTATAACTTGAGGTAATGAGTTCCTCTTGAGTTGTGCTTGTTTTGGGAGTCATGTGTTTCCATGATTTCCTGATGTGATGCATGTTCATGAAAACTTGTGTTTTAAAAGAAAATTAGTTTATATGATTGATTTTCCTCATGTTGTGGTGCATGGAGTATGAGTTGCCTATAAACTTCATGAGAAGAATTGATGAACATGCATTAGCTATGGTTTTTGAGAGTAAATTGCATAGAGGTTCCATGAGATTATGTTGAGTATGCTTTTAGCTTGGAGAAGGTAGTTCCTCCTTGAACATGAGAAATTTTTAAAATTCATGCATATTGGGTTGCTAGATCTAGTTCCTACTTCCTTATGTTGCATTTGATTATGTTGAGTTTGGAGTTTATGTTTCTTCCTTATTTATGTTCATTACATGCATAATGGGCTGATAGTGTTAGTTCACCCCTCTTATGATATCTTGAGAATGTCCTAGCTTGGAGTCAATAGTTCCTCTTTGATTCTATGCATTGCATCATGAGGTTGGGTTGTTAGTTCCTTTCATGCTCTTTTAGAACCAGTTTGAATCTCATTCGAGGAAGAATGGTCCCAAGGGGGAGATAGCAGCTTTTCAGGGTTTACAGGTGCCATCCATAAGGACCCAACCACAGGCCGTGGGTCGAGCCATGAGCTGTAGGTGGGTCCGTGGAAAGGGCCTCCAAAAAATTGTCCAAGCATGGACCACGGTGGTACCTACAGACCGTAGGTCGGACCACGCCCCATGGTCTAGTGGCCATCGACTGGCCAAAAGTATCTTACCAGACCAAATGTGTACAAGATGTACCATAGGTCCATCCACAGTCCGTCGGTGGGGGTCTCGTGGTTCACCTGCTGGCAGTTATTTTCAGGGTCAGTTGGGTCTTTTCCTAATTAATTATTTCCTATACTATGTCATTTTGCCTATATTTAGAACCCATATATAAACCTTTTAACCCCAAATTCACCCCATTTATTTCATTCTTCCAAATTTCGAAAAGAAAACCAATTCCTCTCAAATATTCTTTCTCTAGAAACTTGAAGAAGAAGAAGAAGAAGAAGAAGGATTCACCTAGGGTTTCAAGCTAAGTTTCCAATTCCTCCATTGAAGGCTAGCTTTTGGACTTAAGGTATGATAGTTTTCATCCATGGATTCCTTTCATCCATGAAATCCCTAAATCTCTCTGTTTCAAAAGGTTGAATTCCCCAATAGAGTTAGTGTTTTCATCTATTATCATGGGTTCTCTTTAATAATTATTTGAATGAGTTAATTATGATCTTCTATGCTTCAAAGTACGTAAAGTCTTATCTATGACTCTAATCACATACATCAAACCTTAGAATCCTAGCTTGAGGCTCTAGTTTGGTCTACTAGTTTCCGAGGTGTTACAATATCACCCCCTTGGGAACATTCGTCCTAGAATGACCATGAATTGATGAATTACCCTATGAACCCATGTGATCCCTATGCTTTCAAGTTGTGAACCATAAGATTAGGGATTTTGATCTTCAAGGAAGAGTTTTATGAAATTAAGCATGTATTACTAGTTTTATGTGAATTTATGATGAAATTCATGTCTAACCCATGTTTTCTAAGAGTTGATGATTGAAATTGAGTTTTGACCTCAAGGATGTGAATTATGGACTTATGCATTGTGTGATGGAATCTATGTGAATGTTTTAAGGCTGCTTTGGGAGTAAAGTATCAATGATGATGTTGTGTTGTGAAAGGGTATTCTCACTAAAACACATACTAGCATGATTTGAAAAGTTTTTCCTACATAGAAAGGTTTCTTAGGTTGGAAGTCTTTCTGACCTAATTGAATCAAAGACTAGGATCTATATTAATTAAATTAGCTTGAATCGGTAGAAGCTGGGTTTCCAAAGTAATCTCATGAGATGGAAGCTCCCTGTAGTAAATATTGCGTTTCTAGTAGCAATTTACTTATACCATATTTATGTTCCCACATATGTTGATTAGCTAGTGGATCCACTTAAGCTAAAAGTTCAAGGTTCTACCTTAGGCAAGTAGAACAACCTCTTTTCGGTGTGGGGTAGACACCAGATTCCATGTTATAGCTCACATGATCTCAATGTCAGTTAAGGCTAATTCCCCACAAGTAATAATGAACTAAGGTTACTCAAGGAGTATCAAGTATGATTTTAAAATGTTCAAGAAGAAGTTAGCTTTCATTGACCATGATTTATGACTTATGTTTTATGACACTTTCATACGATATTTAATTTGGTAAATTGCATGTCATGAAATGAAATGTCCCTTTTTAGGTTGTTTTAAATGTTTTATGCATGGCTATCATACTTGGTACATTGTTTTTTACTAACACATACTTTTGCCTACATTTTCCTAAATGTAGGGTCCGACAAACAGGTTTTCGAGTCTCGTGGCTAGTTGTTGAGTTCGTGATTTCCCAAGCTTTGGTGAGTCCTAATGCTTCAAGGACGGAGTTATTCTTTCTGTTTCTTTCTTGTATTTCCCTTTTGGACATGATGTATGGGCTAGGCCCAATTTCATTCTATTGCATTAGATGGCTATGTTGAGACTAGAGTTTAGACTTCCGCTTTTCGTTTTATAAAATGTTTTGGACTTGGATTATTGTTTTACTCTTGCTGTTCTATTTCTTATGTTATGAGAGCTAAGTGGCTTGTATGGAGTCCTTCGGGGTTCTATTTTGAAATTATTGAGAATGGTTATATTTTCATTATTAATGTTTGAGGATCGATTGTGTCTAATATCGGTGTCTTGAATAGTACTCATGATGAGAAATATGTTTTTGTGTTAATGGTTCAAGATTAAATCGACGTGGCTGAACTTTTCAATAATTTTCTATTCTTGTGTTGAATAGTTGTGTATTGATGTGAGTCTTGCAATGAACATCGCACACAAGATTTTTTTATTTTATAGAGCTCTGGTAAATGATTGTGCTTGAATTTTAATGTGTGGTGAGGTCCTACTTGAAAGCATGCTTATTATATCCTTGAATTTTCCTTTTTATTCTAGTTTTCTGGCCTTGGTAAATTCAAGAAATGATTTTGGTTATGAATTTTGAGAGGAAACCCACAAGTTCATACTTTTTGTGTCTATCTTGTGAGGGTGTGCAACCATTTGGCACCATTTATGCCTAAACGATTTGTTGTCAACCTTGTTGAAACATCTTGATCCAAATTATCCCTAACTTCTCACCCATAAATCCTTTTCTAATAACTGGTTTGTTTGAATAGCCAACTTAGAATAAAATCCTACGTTGGGGGTGATGATAGAAAGGAAGAAAGAAACCCAAATGGAAAATGAAAAAAGAAAAGTGAGACTCAACTTTGAAGTTTGTTGCAAAAAGAAGGAACCCCTCCTTAAAAAAATATAAGAGAAAATGTTTGACAAATGAAATGAAACAGTAAATGTGATTAAAAAAAAAGGGGTGTCCAATAAATTGAGTGAAAAATTGAAGTTTGAGTCTCCAAGTGAAAAAGAATGGAAAGAACTGTAGAAGAAGTGAAGATGAGTACAATAATGCTTTGAAAAGGTCAATTCACTTAGCCAAATTGACGATACCTTTACTCTCATCCCCATTACAATCCTAGAATGACCGTTGAAATCTTGCATAAGCTAGGTTTCATGATGATTGGAAAATATGAGAAAACCTATGAGATGAAGTTTGCATGTATTTCTTTTTTGAAGAGTGAAAGTTGTATTGATTCCTAACATCATTATTGACATGCTTTGTGAGAGAATGTAGTCATTTTTTTATGTGAGTGTACTTGAATGATTTTGTTGAAACATGGTTTTAAATTACAGTGGAAGTACTAGTGAGTTGAGCTTGGATTGATCATCATTTGAAGCTTTTTGAGCATGATTAAGTGTTTCATATACTTGATGGTAGTATTTTAGTGACACTTTCATATTAATTATCATTGAGAACTGTTTTTGACACCCATTTGAACTAATTGTGTTCTTCATTTACTTGAGAATAAACAAGACTTTAAAATGCGGGTGTTGATTAGTGGTAGATTTCCACTCATTTTAGGTCTTTTTAGTTCAAGAATTAGTACCCTCAATTCCTAATTATGTCGTATTCTGATGAAATGTTAATGTTTTGTAGTTTTGAATGCTAAAGGACAAGGCAAGGAAGAATACATGAAAAAAAGGATAAACACATTGAATGGAGTTCAAGCTATCAACTGGCAGTCACCCAACCAAAAGGGAAGATCGCCCAATTAGCCTAACCTCGCCCAAGTTGACAGTGATTCACAGTAGCTTAATGGGCGAACTACAAGTCCATCCCCAAAGGTGAAAGATTTATGAGTAAAACGTAAAGTTGAAAGAGTGAACAAGGTGGTGATCAACGATCCACCGAATATTAAAGGCCGACTTTATTTTGTTCGCCAACAGAGGTTCAAATATCGTAAGCCTGAAGTAAAAGAAGGGAGAGCTAAAAGGCAATCGGCAATCCATCAAATAAGAAAAGTGAGCCCGACTTATGTCACCGAATAGGTTGAAAATATAATTTTGGGCTAATTTTGTGGATAACATAAATAGTTCAAAGGAGAGAGAAAATGTATTTGTTTTTGTATCAAGTTTCATAAATTAGACATTATCTGATATTTTAGAATTCTAATCTTTTTACCTTTTAAGAAATATTCTTAGTTTTTGGGGTGTTTGAAAAACATTGTAATAGACATTTGAGGGTTCAAATAAAAGTGGGAGTTGAAGGTTAATGCTCAATTTAAAATCTCCAATGTCTAAAAACATAATTTGTATATTTTCTTTCCTTTTGTTATGCTTGGTTAAATCCCCAATTCTAGAGGTGTGATTATGGGGTTTTAGTGTTTATTTAATTTAGTAGGTCTTGTGTCTTGCTCTATTTTTTTATTCATGCATGGATTTGAGTTATTTAGTGATGAGTGGTAGATTTGCACTAATTTTAGGTTCATTTATATCAATAATTAGTGTCCTTAATGCCTATTGTTGTCCTTTTCTAATAGAATATTTATGATTTGCAGCTATGAAGGTAGTAGGAAAAGGCAAGGATTGATATTTGAAAGAAAGGCCAAAAATACAAAAAAAAGTGCAAAGTGAGGATTGTCTATCGCCTAAATTTAAAGGAGGATTGCCTATTGAGCATGACCTCACCCAACTTGATAGTGCAAAGCACTATTGTATATCAAATAAGGTCAACGAACTCTAACAAAAAAGGTGATGTGCCAAGTGAGAAAGGTCGTCTTGATGAACATCACCTAACATGATAGAGTGTAAGACAAAGATTTAATGCTCAAACGCCAAACTAAGGTGGTATTATGTGATGTGCCAAACATGAAATGCTGACTTAAGAGAAGTAACTGATTGTGGTTCAAACACCTAATAAGTAAGGTATCACAAGGTGTGCTATTAAGGGAAGGGAGATCCACCGAAAAGGTTTGGCGAGTGTAACTAATGTTATGTAAACTATCAGATAATGGATTCTTGGGCCAATTTCTGGGAGAGTATAAAGCCCAAAGAATGTAATTTTAATCGAGTCTTGGAAAGAGAGCTTATGAAAAAAAAGTGTTTCTAGGGAGAGTACGGAAAACACTTTACCTTGGAAGAACACTTTTTTAGCTTTTATGGTTTGAAAAATTTTTGATTAAATTTGATAGATTGAAGTTTAATCCAATGTGGGTTTGCTGGTAATTGCTTAATTTCATGCTACCCATGGCTACTTTCATGAAAGGTAAAATTTATTACTTATTCTGGTGGGTGGCTAAAATCACAAGATCTAGGGGTACTCCAATGGGGTTGGGTGTTAATTTAATATAGTGGGTATTCTGCTATGCTCTTTCTTGTTGTTGTTCATGCATGAATTTTGTCATATTACCATGTGGTTAAATAATGGGTTAAAGTTGTAAATTTATTTCCTACTTTAATCTCTGGTTGATGCTCGAGAGAGATTAACTGAAGTGGGTAACTAGTTTAGTACTAGCTACTTTGTTTTGATGTATGTTGCTTGTTTGAAAGAGAGGTTTTTGGGTCGGATCTATTTGTCTTTTTCTTTAAATAGAGGATAGAGTAATGTATTTGGTTGTGTAAGATTGGCATATAGATGAGACCGAAAATAGATTTTATGCATATATGCTTTGAGATCGAAAGAGGATTAGCATCAATGAAGTTTACTTAGCCTATTCATGAATGTTCATCACAATAGAGTTGCACAATTACCCCTATGTGAGATTGAATTCCAATCCCCACACCTCTAGAATGCTTGTTAACTCTTTGTTTCGTCTAATTTTAGTTTAATTGCGATAATTTATAACAAAAGCTTCATATATAGTTGGTGGTTCCATCCACCGAATTGTTCTTACTATTACAAATAAGCTAATTTAAAATCACAATTTCTTGATTAGGAATTCTCTATGATGCACAATTCTCTATGGGATTCGACCTGACTCTTTGTTGGGTTTTTACTAACTACAATCGCTCACTCCTTTAATTGGTTTTGGAGGGTTATTTGAGCAATATTAATAATTGTGCAACTTCCGTGGAATGGTAGTTAAGAATTCTAATTGAGAAGGTAGATTTAAATTTTGTTTAGTTGTAGTAGATTTTTTTTGGTGTTGTTGTTGGCCGATTTGCAGGCTCACAAAATGAGTGACCATGGAAGTGAAAATGATAGTCACTATGGTAAAAATGACAATATGGGTGATTTGAATGATATGCCTATCATTTTTATTAAACCATCGGAGGGATCCGAATATCCCCTACAACTTGGAGGGCTGTGTTTCACATCACTGGAACTATGATCTAAATACTCCAAATGAGAGGAAGGTTTGGGGGTTTACCTCATCAAGATTTCCATGAGCACCTTTGGAATTTCAAGAAGGTATGTGGACCCTTTGTGTTCTAGAAAATCTCCCAAGAATCCGTAAGGATGAGGTTATTCCCATTCTCTTTAATGGAGAGACTACAAGATGGTTGGCAGCGTTGCCAAATGATCCAATCACATTTTAGGATGAGCTACTGATGCTTTCTTTTAGATATTCTTTCCACCCTCGAAGATGATTAAACTCCATATCCAAATCCAAAACATGAAGCGTATCAGAGGTGAACCATTGATGAGACATGGCTAAGATTCAAAAGGTTACTGGTATAATGTCCAATGCATGGCATTCCAGACAATTTACTTCTACAATACTTCTATTTCAGCCTTGATTCAGTCAATAAAGATGTGGCTGATCAATTAGTCCATGCTGGTTCAATGAGAGAACCATATGAGGTGGTTGCGTTGTTGCTTGATGATATGACTAAGGTTAACCGAGTATGGTACACTAGAGAGGACCAAGTACCTACTCTACAAGTGGGTCTAACCAATGAAAAAAACGAGAAGGACCATGAAAGAGATGAAAACATGGCCAAAATGATGATCCAAAATCGATTTATTGTCCAAACATCTCATGGGAGGTGTAACTAAGTCGGTAAATGCGGTTGAAATAACTTTGGGCAATGCCCGGATGATGCCAATTTTAAGTCATTATATTATGAAGAAGTTCAATACTTAGAAAATCAAGTAAGAGTTTCTCACACCAATTATCAACGACAAGGTGGGAACTAAGGTTTGAACAAGGCTAGAGATAGTGGTTGGAATGATTGGCGAGTTGGAAATTGGAGAGATAGGGAGATGTAAAAGGATAGGAATGTTCCTTCCCATGAGTGTCCAATCCCAAAAAATCAAGTGGGCTAGAAGGAAGCTGGACTGAGGACACACTTGCAAGGATCTACAATAAGGTTGAACGATTCGATAAGGTGTTAAAGGAATTGAAAATTAACTTCTCCACTTTATCACAGACGGTGACTTCTAACTCAGTATCAATCAAGCAGATGGAGGCGCAACTGGGTCAAATTGCCACTCATCTAAATCCAAGACAAAAGGGAACATTGCCTAGCGACACCATCCCGAGCCCCAAGAATGATTATTGAGATTGAGGACAATGTCGTGCCATGAAGTTAAATAAGCCTCTTCTTGTAACGCAACCCAAGTCTTTACTTTTGTTTTTATTGCTTTCGAATGATGTGGATTGTGAGTGCAGGTAGAAAAGAGGTCGAAAGATTGAGAAGGGATGATTAGGCGATGCCAAAACTAAATTGGCAATCCGCTGAAGGCATTGAGAGGGCCAACTCTTGTCCGCCTTTTGAGCTGGAATTGGTGTAAAATATTACTGTCAAGATCAGTGATCAGAACTCCAAAGGGCGATTCAGCGAAGTGCACTAAGCGACTCTATTGGATTCAGTGAAGCGGCGTTTATGTTTAGTAATTGGTTAGGAATGTTTTGTGAGCTTATGATCTATGTGGTTATACGCCGAACATGTTCGGCGATGTTAGTGTATGTGCTAAATGAGCCTGGTATAAAAAGGCCAAGGGTTATTTTAAATTCAAAAATCAAACCCTTTGAAATTTTAAATCATTTTCGATTCCTTTCTCCTGCATCGTGCATTTTGTGTGTTTGTGAGCCTAGTTTTAGTTTCTAAGAATGCATTTGCATGGAGTTTGAGTCAACCCAACCCTGATTCCTCAGTGTCTTGATTACTTTTTGACATTAAGGTTGGTGTTTCGACATCTTGTTGATAATTTTATCTTTAAAATGCATGTAGGGTGTGGTCTTGAGCTTGTTACTGACATTAAGTGCTTGATTTCTTTTGTAGCATCATATTGTTAAATTTGAATTATGCCCGTGTGATTTTAATTGTGAATGCATGCATAAATTGTGAATCAGGATTGTGTGTGTTAAATTGCTTAATTAAGTTGATATACTTTCTCGGTATGTGCCTAATTCAATATGAATGAAGTCTGAGTAGCTCAGTGTTGACCCATTTCATGATTTTCCCAGTGATAAATAGGGCGTCTTAACTGCAAATCATAAATTAGTACAATACTTAGTGATATATGGGTAATATCTGAGTACCCATGGGTAGTACAAGCATATAGATTAATTGTAATATTGGGGGGAACTCATATTTTTTTGTGCATAATAGATTGTTTTGTTAAAATTTGGCACTGGACTGAAATTTCATGTTCGGTGAGCTTTTCTTAGCCCACTAAGAAGATTAGATGAATCACCGAGTAATCCCCCGATCAACCTCATTAGCTTGTGCATGGCCTAGGTACTGTTCCACTCGGTGGGCTAGTCTTAGTCTGCCAAACCCATTTGGTGTATCACCGAGTAGGAGAAAAAATCGCCATTGATGCCTGTGTCATTCCCATTTGCATTGTTAGTTTCAGCGGACTTTTCTTAGCTCGCCAAAATTAGCTCAAAAAATTACCGAGTTGGCATTGATATCACCTATTATGCCTCAATCCTCAGATGCTTGCTTCTGCCCATTTCGGCGGGCTTAACTTAGTTGGCATATCCTGTTGAGAGATGTGCCTTCCAATTAGGAGAGCCTAAAGTGTGTTTTCTAAACATTATTCGAAGTGCATTTGATTTAAACTGACCTTCACAAATCTTGTGTTTTAATGTGTTCTTTGCAGGTAATGGCAAAAACAACAGGTAAAAATGTGGTCTCCTCCAACACTACGTTAGATAGAGACTCCTCTCCTCCTCCTTCACCTCTTAAGAGACACCAAGGCATTACTACTAATGAACCCTCGAAAGGTCCTAAGAATTGAAAAAACACCACCCCATAATCATCTACCAAAGACAGGGTACAACCTAGGGTTGCGAGGAAGAGGAAATAAATTAGATGCAAGTTGGTACAACCCTCATCTGCACAAGCACCAACTTCGAGAGTCCTTCCGGTTATTGCTACAAGAGCCTTGAATAGGCTCAAAGCTAAAGGAGAAAGGACTATACTTGAGGAGAGATGGCTTCCCATTGATGTAGTGATGAGCGACTACCTAGCCGTCTGAGATACCATTCTATTTCATCAGTTTGTAGGAGCCCTTACATCCCTTCATGGATGAGGGAGTTCTATGTGGCGTATGCTCTGGCTCAGGCAATGAAGCGAAAGTGCGCGATCTGGAAACAACTTAAAGAAGTGGTAGTACAGGAAAGAAAGTCAGGTGCGACGCATGACCATCAACACTGCATTAGACATGCCAGCATATGCAAATATTTTATATTCACTCCAGATGCACCACGATATGGATTCTATGAAAGGTTGGTTAGAACCCTTGATCTCTGATTTTCTCCTTATTGGATGTCTGATGGTGCCAATATCGAGAAAAAGGATTTAAACGTTGTAGCTAGATACTGGTTTGACTTCATCAGCAACAACGTGGTACCATCCCTGAACAAGTCCATTCTTCACCATGACAAGGAGGTATTGGTAGGCACCTTCATCGATCATGAGCTCGTATATATAGGTATATTTTTATATATAGAGATTCTAATGAGGGTTAGACAAGAGTTGACATTGCTCCCGTTTCCAGTTATGATTACACAATTATGTGAGAGAGCAGGAGTCCCTTTTCGGACTACTATATATGTGAGAGTCACATTGGCCTCATCCAATGATATCTCGAGAATCAAGGCAAAGTGTTTAAGATATGATATGGCTCAGAGGAAGTTGTCAGCACCTGAATCTACACCAATGGTCAACACTGTTGCACTAGCACATGAGACCAACACAACTGCTTCTTCTTTTTTTTTGGATAAAGGAGGTATTTCTACATCATCCTCTATGGCTGGACCTTCTGATTCAACATCTATTTGTGTGCTACCTGTTGATGCTACTGTGAGGCCTCCCCTCTCTCCTATTGTCCGACCTCCCTTGACCCGGGCACTTATATACCTGATGGGCAGTCTTGCCTGGCCAGTGGATGTTCGAGCTGCTCAGGTGGAGAAAGACATGTCGCGAATCATTGACCAGGCGATCCAAAAAGACTTGGCTCGTATGACTTAGCAGGTGATCAAGTGTGAAGGAGGTGATAGAAGGCCATACCTTGAGACTACATGATTTAACTTCTAGGATAGCAACTCGAGAGGATACCGATGGTAGTTCTACTACTTTGGACTACCTGAGGGCTAAGGTTGCCATTATGAGTGCGGAAGTGGTCCAGATATACTCCATGGAAATCTCCACAATATAGGTAAAGGTTCCCTATTCTTATGTCACTGCCCCTATGACGGAGATTCCTAGCACAATGCCTCCTCTACTATATCTACAGTTATTATACATTATGATGCTAATTTTGAGGATGAGAGTGATAGAGGCAATGAGGAGTTGTCTAAGGAGACTGGTGAAGAGGGAGTACGATAGGAAGAACATGGGATTGCTGAGACTCTGAGAGCTACAGAAGATTGAGGAGACCATTCTTCAAGCTTCCTTGGAGAGGTTTTTTTTTAGATACTACAAATATTGGGTCAAGTGGAGTCACTCTAGATTCCACAATACTTACTGCTACTGAGATGGGCACTAATGCCCCAGTTGATGCTTCCTTGCCGCCTCCAGTAGTATTTTTGTTGGGCATCAATGCCCCTCTTGAGGCTTCTCCACCCAAGAATCCGGATGAGAGTACTCCATTGGCATATCCTATAGGGGACCCTATATCTCAGCCTCCCAATCCTTTTATTTATTTTTCATTGAAGACACTACATTCTATTTTTGTTGGGTAAGGGCCTTCGTGCCATTATTCCTCTTTTTGTTTGTCTTTTGATATTTCATCTTTTGAACAATTGTAGTTTGATGTTTGTTTATATTAGAGTTCTCTTTAAGCTAAATGTGTCTCTTTACTTCATTTTTGTTCTCTCTTGATGATGGCAATCCCGCATAAGTTTTAAAATTGCGAAATGCTTGACTTTTTTATTGCTAAATATTTGAGAATTGATTTTGTTCAATATCAATGTCTTAAATAGTGCTCAAGATGAGCATGATGCATAGTATTGGAGTTGCAGGAATGAAATTGATGTGGTTACTCCTTTGAATGATCCCTTTGAATATTTTGTTTACTAGCTGTGCTTCGATGTGAGCCTTGCTATGAACATCGAGTGTACATTTTTTTTTATCTTTTCAGGATGTGCTAAGTGAGTATAGTTTGAAGTTTTTACTTGAAAGCATGCATATAGAGTCCTACAATTTACCTTGTTAGTCCAATTTTGTGAATGCTGGAAAATGTGGGACATGATCATGGACGAAAATTCAATGAGGGAACGAAATTGTCCATAAACCATTTGTTAACACCTTGTGAGTGTGTGAATCCATCTTGGCACCATTTAAGCCTAATCCATTAGTTGTCAACCAAAAGAAGTCTCTTGACCAAATTTATCCCTACCTTCATACCAAAAACCCTTTTTAAAGCATTGTGATTTTTGAATAGTAAACTTAGGCCAAAATCCTATGTTTGGTGTGCAGAAAGGGAGGATGAGTGAACGCCAAGTAAAGGGCCAGGAAAAATGAAATGAGGCTCAACTTTGAGAACCCCTCCTTAGAAAAATTATAATGAAACAAAAAAAATCTAAAAAAGGATTGATTGAAATAAAAACCGATCCCAAATAAAGTAATGACAAATCAATGATTGAGTTCTCAAAAAAAAAAAAAAGATGTTGATATGAGGTGATGATGATTGCAAAATTCTTTGAAAGGGTGAAATCACTAATCCAAATTGACCATTACTTAATCATCATCCCTATTACAATCCTAAAAGACCCTTGAGATCTTACATGAGCTGGATTAAGTGATGATTGGAAAATATGGGCAAACATATTGGACAAAGCTCACATGTATTTCTCTTTCGAGAGACTGAGAATCGCATTGATTCCTTACACATTTGTTGAAATTTCTTTTAGAGAACATGCAATCATTCTTGATGTGAGGTGTTGCGGCCAAATCGCACACGCAAGTGCACATGATCGTTCAAGTATTAAAGTGTATCTTTTTAAGAGCCGGGTATCGTAACCACAGGGACTTACGCTTAGAACTACTTAACTTCTCTAACTTTCCGATAAACACAAGCGTATCTAAGATTTCAAAAGTGATTCAGTTTCTACCTCTAAGATTATAACAAAATGTAACAAAAGCAGTTCAATTTCAAGGGTCTAAAAAGAGTGATTGGGTAAAGTCCAGGGCTGCAGATTTTACTTAGGAATCATGCAATAAATATCATTCAAATGGGTAATTATCAATTGTCGAATCAGTGAATCACAAGGTTAAATGTATGATCATGGTCTCCTGACCTCTAATTGCCTACAATAAATAACACCCTAACTACAACGTTGAGCAGGGATAGGATGGATTAAGTACCGAGCATTACAATTTCTTTCTGTATGGTGACCCAAGCATGGTTTCTAGGTATATCCCTATCCTAGATACAAATTAACCCTAGTTATTTTAGAATTAATCATGCTCCTTATGCCCACGTTCTATCCTCTTATTCCTCTCCCGAGTTCAATTTGGACAATAATTTTATTTTAATGATAATCAGTCACGAAATACGGAAAGCAAGAACATAAGAAAGATTCATATGATAATTGACATTGACCCAATAACAAAATCAATAGATTACAATCATCCTGTAGCCACAGCCCTAGAACTAGGTTATTTAGCTACTCATAATCCAAGAATCGATCAAACAATGTTCAAATAACATACAAAGATCGAAAGGAAAAGAGTTTAGGAAGGAACCCTAAAAATGGTGAAAATGTTCTACCAAGTCGTCGTTCTTCAAAACCCAGAAAAAGAATAATTAATAAAATAAAATAATGACCTATTTATACTAAAAGTCGAAACGACCAAAACTGGGCACTGACGGCGTGTCGCGGAGGCATCTTCAATCTTCTTTCTGCTAATCTTTTATCTTCTCCGCGACGCAGTCTCGCCACGGAGCACTCTGCCTCAAAACTAACTTTCGCGACCAAAATTAAACTCCCTCTCCGTGACGCAGAGAGCACACGGAGCTCTTTGTCTAGAAATTTATTTCGCAAGCCAAACTGTAATTCCTCTCCGCGACGCAAAGCGGATATGGCGATGCCTTAGGGCATTTCCTCCAGCTTCTTCCTTACTCTCTTTTGCCTTGGATCTTCTGTGTTCTTCCATTTTCTTGTGCTCGTTTCTCCAATTACGCTCACCTACATAACTAATCATGTTGGTTAGCTCATAAACAAACAAAAGACTCAATAAAATTATAAACGAACACATATTGAATTCAAACTAAGCTGCAATGCGGGCATAATTAGCATTCTAGGCATATAAATATGCCTAAGATCACTATTCCCCACTTAAAGCTTTGTTCTTCCTCGAACAACTTACTAACTACTCCTAGACCTAGACTCACTACTATGGTATTTGTGCATCTGCTACTATCTTCCAAGAATCTGTAACTATCTAACACAGGCATGGTTTTTATTCTGAATATGCATGACTTCTATAATTGACTTGGCAACTTTTAGCAACTAACGCATTCAACGACATGTGCACCATTACAAATCACCTATCCTTCATACAACACGTGCCCTCACTCCAAAGAATAGTCCACACACTCAACTCAACAAATTGAATATACTTTAAGGACTATGCACACGAAGTACACTCTCACTCAACAAAAACATCAAACATGTATGCACTGAGAACCATAAGCTTGCCCATTATGGACATCTCTACTGCTAAAGTGTGTCATGCTCAAATTCAAACAAAACTTGTTCTGGTTGTAATGTAGGCTTAAGGTAAGGGAGGATTCGTTTAGATAAAATTAGTGACTTATCCTCCCCAGTGCACTATTTTCAACTTTCCTCTGACATTCACAACTTTTTCGTTTCGATAGTCCCCTCTTTTTTCACAGATTTCCACTAGTGGTACCAATCTTGCCTCTATTTCTTACTTGACCCCTTTGTTATTTTATTTTATTTTCCTTTTTGACACTCAATAATAGCCACCCTTTACTTAGAGATTTCTCTCAAGTATGGTGCACAATGCCCTTGTGAGGGCCAGGGCCATCATTAAGGTAAGCACTAGGGCCAATATCAGATTCATTCTCATGGGGTACACAATTTTCTCCTCTTTTCACTCTTCCCCAACAAACTACACCATTCCACCCTATTTTACTCTTTCCGTTGTTTTCACTTTTTCCTCCTAATACAGTGCATTAAGGATTCGGGATCAAAGCTAACGGTATCAATAAAAAGGATTCGGCTTCATTATGTGGGTTAGAACAAAGTCAAGGCTAAAAGGCTCAATTGGGCTGTACTAGGGATAATCTTTTTGAACAGGCTACAATTCAAGACAATTCAAAGAAAACCTATTATCATCTTTTAAGCACAATAACACTTGTATTTCGCTTCAATAACAACCTGTGCAAGTTCTAGACATAGATGCATTCATGGATGTCGCAAAAACTCACTGCTCAAGGCACGAGTTATACTCATAATGGATCAATCACAGCAACACATTCAGATCATGCACAAGGTTCAAATTAAGATTAAGTTGCAACATTCAAGTTATGTTCAAAAATTCATTGCATTGATATCACAACTTCACACATGCTTTTCATACATTCCTTTCAGACTTTCAGTTTCAGCACTTACGACTCAATGACGAAATTGCCCTTAAGATGATCGTCATCGATCTATCATTGGGCAGCTTGACTCAACTATGACTACCGACTCAATCATACAAAGAGAAAATCTTTAGTTATTTATATATATATATATATATATATATATATATACGGTTCAAAGGGACTATCATTGGCTAAAGAACCGAAAACAACTACCAAAGAACCCACAATAAAACAAAACAAAGGCAAAGACAGACTCTAACAATGTTCAACAATCAAACATTATATACATATCATGTATGATTTTCACCCCTCACCCCACACTTATACAATAGCACTGTCCCCAGTGCATTACAAAGATCAGACTAGTTCCAGAGGAAAGGTGAAAGCAGTCCCTGATCAGTCTTCCATCATATCACCCCCATCGGTCTTAGCCCCGCCCTGTCTGGGGTCTATCTCCTCGTCCGAATCGGACTCCACATCTGAACCGGTGCGCATGTTCTCCTTATCTGATGGAATATCATTCTCGATCGACTCCAGAAACTCAAGACCAATGCCAATGAGTGCCCTGGCATGGTCATTCAAAGGGTAGCACCTCTCGACCTCGCCCAACTACATATCAGTAGAAGCATGGCAGCCATTCTGGTGTCTCAGTATCTCCAGGTCGTACATCCTCGCCATGATAAGCTCATCTCTCATGTGGCACTCAGCTGTGCTGAGAGTCGGGCCAAACTAAGTGTCAGGCCCCTTGGTGCGAGTGATGTCCACCTATGCTGGATAAAGTTGTGCCATGTCATCTACATTCTCCTCAGGGACAACTGCAGCACGACACATTTTGGTAATCAGACCACCAAATGCATACATGTCCCCTTTGTGAACCCGGGCCTTCCGCATAGACGATTTTATGATGGCTCTAATGTTCAACTCCATGCCAGTCATCAAAGCATACACCAAGCACACCCAGTCACGAGTGATATCAGTGTAATGTAAGTTCGGGATAAGATAGTTCATCACCACCTTCAGCCAAATACGCGTCTCCTGCAACATGTGAGCGTAGGTAAGAGATTTATGATATCTCTTCCCACTGTGCTTAGTCCATTGAGCCATAGATGATGGCCCGCATAGCATGTGGCGATTGACCTGGTATGGAGGGCGTATGTTCAGCCCTGTCAGCACTAGTGGGTCGGTGTCCTGCGGTGTACCCAATATATCATTAATACATGTTGGAGTGATGGGCACGTTCCACCACGCACCGTCACATAGTGGGACCGTGCCTCGGGCGCCCAATTGGCGTAAAACTCTTGGACCATGTGCAAGTTGCACTCGTCCGGGTCAGCAAAGATAAACTCCATGCCAAGCTCCCTAATTCGCCTCAGGATCTGGGGGAACTCACATGCCAGACTGTCCCCGTCAACACAGACATCAGCAAAATAAGTGGCCTCAGTGTGCTTCTTATACCAAGCCTTTCCTTCTTTGGTGACAGCCTTCACCCCAAATCACCTAGTTTCCTATTACTTGATGTGGCCACTTCCTTGCCGGGTCTTTGTGAGCTAGACATGGTTACCTGCAAAATATACCAAGGTTCAGCCCACATCACTACAAAACAATGATAAAAATATGGGTGGTGTGCGCACACCACCCCACAGTTAATTCAATGCAGTCTCATCTGAGGTACTCAGACTTCCCAAAAATGACCAACAACATAATCAACTAATCATCATGTTCCTCAAATCGGATAAGCATCACAATATCAGTTACAACCACACAATAATTAGGTAGTGTTACTTAAGACTTCACATAACTAATATAGACCCTTGAATACACACCAGAACCCATCGATATCTCCTAGCAACACTTAACATTTACGCATTCATTGCCACAATAATGTCTACTCAAGAATTTGACACGATAGGCAGACAATTTGTAGGGCTACTCAAGAATTCGACACTATAGGCAGACAATTTGTAGTGCTACTCAAGAATTCACACAATAACCAGTAGCTAGATTATCCAATTTATGGCTCACAGACACAATCAGACAACCATCATAATAGCACAAAACTCAAGCAAGAGCATGTAATAGAAACTCCAACCCCAAAAATCCTCCAAATTCACAACTACACAACAATTAGGTAATTCTACTCAAGACTTCCAAATCACCAATATGCACGAAATGATTTTAGTGAGGTTTTACAAGATTCTACAATATCCACTAACTAGGTGCACACACCAAGCATAACCCATAAACAACACCCAGCAATTTCACCAACTTTTAACCCACACCTACAATGTTAACCAATCACCATCCACAGATGAACCTCCAATCCACATAAAAGTGATTCAAAGTGCATCTACTCAAGAATTCGAAAACACCCCAAACAACAAAAGCATACACAACATGACAAGTGAAAAATCCACTTCTAAACCCCCACAATAAGAGCAAACCTCAATCCATAGCAACACACATTTACACACGCCTAAAATTCACAAGAGTAAAGTAGAAGCACATACCTGGCGATGCGGAGTTGCTGCAAAATGGAGAAGAGCAAGGAGGGTGTAGTTGCACGACACGAAACTACTTGAAGAAATCGCAGGAGTGAAGGGAAGGGAGAAAATCATGGTGAATGTAGTTAAAAGGGGAAAGGATGGGTGAATTAGGGGCAGAAATCGGGGTTAAAAGGGTTGGGGTTGGGTAATATCCAAAGGAATCGGGTAAAACCCGGTAATTTAATGAAAAATGAAAATTACTCACCTGGGGCGCGACGCGGGGTGGGCAGGGAGTCCACTGGAAATTTAATTCCAGGAGAGGCCAATATTTGGCCCTTGCTCCGCGTCGCGAGGCTAGCACGGTCTTTGCCTTCTTTTTGACGTAAAAGGAACTTATCGTCGTAATCAAAATTCTAGGTCCCCTCTGCGACGCGCCCGGTACACGGAGTCCTCTGCCTCAAATGGTATCAGGCGAGGCAAAAAATTTCCCCACCTCCGCGATGCACTCGGTATACGGAGTTGCCTTGGGTGAAATTTCTTCATCCTACATATTAATAGCTCATCACCCATTAGTAAAAATAGGATGGGTTGCCTCCCATCCAACGCCTTAGTTTTGATCGTAGCACGATGCATATTTCTATTTTTTTTATTTTTTTAGAACTAAAATAACAAAGCAAAACCAATTAAAGCCTATCTATTACAAGGAGTCACGGGTTGCCTCTCGTGTAGCGCCTGATTTAACATTGCGGCACGACCCATCTCATGACTCATTCGTCATTCAATCTGAGCGCTTCAAGCTCACGGTGCACATCACTTCCGAAATAATGCTTGACCCTTTGACCATTCACAAGAAAAGTACAACTCTTATCCTTGTTTCTTAACTCCACAGCACCATGTTGGGTCATCCTCACCACTTCAAAAGGACCACACCACTTAGATAGAAGCTTTTTGAGGAACAACTTCAACCTTGAATTGAATAGCAGCACTAGTTGGCCAGGCTCAAAGGTGCGTGACATAATATAGTTGTCATGCTACCTCTTGGTCTTCTCTTTATACAGCTTTGCATTTTCATAGGCATGGAGCCTATATTCTTCCAACTCGTGCAACTCTGTAATTCTCTTCCTACCAGCCAACTCAGTATCCAGATTAAGCTTCTTGTTCGCCCAATATGCCTTATGCTCCAGTTCAGCCGGTAGGTGACAAGCCTTTCCAAATACCATTCGATAAGGAGAAGTCCCTATAGGTATCTTGTATGCAGTCCGGTACTCCCACAAGTAATCTTCTCGCTTGTCAGCCCAATCTTTTCTTTGGGCATTCACAGTCTTTTGGAGGATCTGTTTGACCTCCCTATTCGACACTTCCACCTGCCCACTAGTTTGGGGATGATATGTTGTAACCACTTTTTTTCTCACTCCATATTTGGCAAACAAATTATGCACTGAATTATTAATAAAGTGCATACCTCTGTCACTGATCATAGCCCTTGGAGTTCCGAACCTGGTGAAGATGTGTTTCCGAATGAACTTCACAACCACTTTTGCTTCATTGGATAGTAGTTCAACTGCCTCCACCCACTTATACACGTAGTCCACTGCAACTAGGATGTATTGATTACCACAGGACAAGGGGAATGGTCCCATAAAGTCTATCCCCCAGACATCAAAGATCTCAACCTCCAGTAAATTGCTCAATGGCATCTTACGCCTCCTCGAAATTGTGTCCATCCTCTGACACTGATCCCAACCTTTCAAAAACAAAGAAACATCTTTAAATAGAGTAGGCCAAAAGAAACCAGATTGCAATACCTTATGCATAGTTTGTTCGCCTCTATGGTGTCCACCATATGGTGAAGAGTAACAACTCACCAACACTTGTGTCGCCTCCTGCTCAACTATACACCTTCTCATCATTTGATCAGGTCCCTTCTTGAATAAGAAGGGTTCATCCCATATATAGAAGTGTGCATCATACTTCAGCCTCTGCTTTTGATGTGTTGAGGCCCCAGGTGTAAATAAACCACTCACTAGAAAATTTACAATGTCAGCATACCAAGGCACTTGAGCAATGTCCAAAGTAAGCAATTGCTCATCCAAAAACTCTTCACGAATCTGCCCCTCATTTTTCACATGAGTTGAATCCTCCAGTCTGGACAGATGATCAACTATTTTGTTCTCAGTTCCCTTCATGTCCCTTATCTCAAGATCAAACTCTTGTAGTAGCAGAATCCACCTAATCAGCCTCGGCTTGGCATCCTTTTTGTTGAACAAATAGCGGATTGCAGCATGATCAGTGTAGACTATAACTTTGGTTCCCACTAAGTATGATCTCAACTTATCAAATGCGAACACTAATGCCAACATCTTTTTTTCAGTCATAGTGTAATTCGATTGAGTTGCATCTGAAGTCTTGCTCGCATAATAGATGGAATGGAACATCTTCTCTTTTCTCTGCCCAAGCACTTCCCCAACCGCTATGTCACTGGCATCGCACATAAGCTCAAATGGAAGCTCTAAATTTGGAGCAATTAGAATAGGAGCTTCTATCAACTTCTTCTTCAGTATCTCAAATGCCTGCAAACAGTTTTCATCAAATACAAACTTCATCTCTTTCTCTAATAGGCTACACTTAGGTCTTGCAGTCTTAGAGAAGTCCTTGATGAAGCTCCTATAGAATCCAGCATGTCCCAGGAAGCTTCTGACTCCCTTTACTATAATGGGCGGTGGCAACTTCTCAATAACCTCCACTTTAGCTTTGTCAACTTCCAGCCCATTTTTGGAGATCTTGTGCCCCAACACAATTCCCTCTCTCACCAGAAAGTCACACTTCTCCCAGTTTAGCAACAGATTAGTCTTTTCACACCTAGCAAGAACTCTGTCAAGATTAGTCAAACAAAGTTCAAAGGACTCACCAAACACTGAGAAGTCATCCATGAACACTTCAACAAAATCCTCCACCATATCATGGAAGATTGACATCATACATCTCTGAAATGTGGTTGGGGCATTGCACAACCCGAATGGCATGCGCTTGAATGCATACGTGCCATACAGACAAGTGAATGTAGTCTTATCCTGATCCTCTGGTGCAATGACAATCTGATTGTACCCTGATTAACCATCAAGGAAACAATAGTACTCCTGGCCAGCCACCCTGTCTAACATTTTATCGATGAAAGGTACCGGATAGTGTTCCTTTCTAGTGGTGTCATTCAACTTCATGTAGTCCATGCATACACGCCACCCAGTCACTGTTCTTGTGGGGATTAACTCATTCTTCTCATTAGTCACCACCATCATTCCGCCCTTCTTGTGCACACACTGTATTGGACTTACCCATTTGTTGTCTGATAATGGGTACACAATTCCTGTATTCAGCCACTTGATGACCTCTTTTCTCACCACATCCTTCATCAATGGGTTTAGTCTCCGCTGATGTTGTGCACTTGCCTTATACCCTTCTCCATGTATATTTTATGCATGCACAGCGCGGGACTAATACCATGGATGTCGGACATTTTCCACAACCCCAACTTTTTATACAAAGAGGTCGGCATCAAATTTATACTAGCTCCTAGATCACACAATCCTCACGCATGAATGATCTGCCCTATAATGATTTAACTGTAAAGCTACCCAGATCTTTCAATTTAGTGGGCAACTTATTTTGGATTCTGGAGTTACACTCTTCAGTAAGTGCAACAGTCTCATACTCTATCAGCCTCCTTTTATTCGCCACAATCTCCTTCACGTATTTCGCATACTTGGGTAAACCCTGCAAAACATCTACCAATGGCAAGTTAATGTGAACTTGTTTCAAAAGAGAGAGACACTTACCAAAACATTCATCCTCCTTCTGTTTCTTGAACTTTTAAGGGAATGGAGGAGGTGGTTTCACAATTGGTTGCACTATTTCTTCTTGTGCAACATCTTCGCCCTCCTTGAGTTTACTCTCTTTATTCACAACATTAGTGGTTCTTTTCTTAGGAGCTAACTCTTCCAATTGTAAACCACTTCGAGTACCTACTGCATTTACTTGCTTGGGATTTGGGTTAGTGTTACCCGGCAAATCTCCTTGTGGTCGTGAGTTCTGGGCACTAGCTAGCTGCCCGAATTGTTTCTCCAGACTCTGTATAGTTAACTGATTGTGTCTTGCATCAGCAGCTAATTGGGCTTGATCACCCATAATCTTTTTGAGTATCTCCTTCATGCTCAAATGTCCAGCTTGTTGTTTAGGTTGCTCCTGTTGGGCCTGTTGTTGGTACCCCTGTGTATTTCCTTGGGGTCTATATTGATTTTGGCCTTGACCCTGATTTTGATTTCCACCCTAAGAAAAGTTCGGGTGGTTGCGCCAACTTGGGTTATATGAGTTCCCATAATTTTGCTGGCCTCCTCCTCGTTGGGCATTACCTACAAAATTCACAGAGTCCGGGTTTGCACCACATACCTCTGCACTATGATCACTACCTCTGCAGATCTCACACCAAGATGGTGGTTGTTGAACTGCATTTACATGTGCGGGCTGTTGTCCCAATGATAGATTGCTGAAGTGAGTGTTCATCATATTCTGCATAGCAGCAATCTGTGCAGTCAAGGCAGTCACAACATCTACCTCTAACATACTTGTCATTTTCTGACTCACATGTTTCATTCCACATCTATTCCATTCAGGGTTACCCTGAGAGATCCTGTTCAGCAAGGTGAATAGTTCAGCATATGTCTTCTCTAAAGCCTGACTACCTGCAGCTGAATCAAGTAGAATCTTGGTGTTAGGCTCCAATTCTTCAATGAAGGTATGGACCAACACTTCATTAGATTGATGATGATGAGGGCATCTAATCAACATCGATTTAAACCTGTCCCAAGTTTGGTACAATTTTTCTCCCACTTTCTTCCTAAAGCTCAAAATGTCACTCCTCAACTTAGCTGTTTTTCCAGATGGAAAAATTCAGATAAGGAACTTATGTGCTAGATAATTCCAAGTGGTTATTGAGTTTGCGGGCTCTGAGTTTAACCATCTTTTTGATTCCTCAAGAAGAGAAAAAGGGAATAAAGTGAGCCTTACATAATCCACATTCACTCCAGCTGGAGTTTACGTATCATTGATGTCGAGGAAATTCTGAATATGAACTGTTGGATCCTCGTGCGGCAGACCAGTGAACTGCACATTAGTGTGCAGTAGTTGCACCATACTCTGCTTCAATTCAAACCTCCCACCATCTTCAGGTTTTTGAATACAAGATGTCACATTGGTGGGATGTGGGATTGCCACGTCTCTTACTCTCAACTCAACCATTATTTTAGGTTCTTGCTCCTCAACTCTTGATGCTGGAGATGTTGGTTCACTGGAAACAAGAGGTACCGGATAAGTAAGTCATCTTTGCCTTCTCCGATAGTGAACAAACCTTTCCGGTTCAGCTAGAGGCGATACCAATCCTTGTTCGTCGTCCAGTTTGAAACTTCAGATTAACCTGCAACAATGAATTGGTAAGATCAAGTTGTCAACACTTGCTTTTCAACTTCAGAAATCAGAAAAATCAGATAATTTCTAATTCTAAAGTCCCCGGTAGCGGTGCCAAAAACTTGTTGCGGCCAAATCGCACACGCAAGTGCATGTGGTCGTAAAAGTATTAAAGCGGCTTTTTTTAAGAGTCGGGTATCGTACCCACAGGGAGTTACACTTAGAATTACTTAACTTCTCTACCTTTAAGCTAAACACAAATGTATCCAAGATTTCAAAAGTGATTTAGTTTCTACTTCTAAGATTATAACAAAATGTAACAAAAGCAATTCAATTTCAAGGGTCTAAAACAGTGATTGGGAAAAGTCCAGGGGTGCAGCTTTTAATCAGGAATCATGTAATCAATATCATTCAAATGGGTAATTATCAATTATCGAATCAATGAATCACAGGTTTAAATGTATGATCATGCTCTCCCGGACTCTAATCGCCTACGATAAATAACACCCTAACTACATCATTGAGCGGGGATATGATGGATTTAGTACCGAGCATTACAATTTCTTCCTGTATGGTGACCCAAGCATGGTTTTTAGGTATATCCCTATCCTAGATACAAATTAACCCTAGTTATTTTAGGATTAATCATGCTCCTTATGCCCCACGTTCTATCCTCTTAGTACTCTCCCGAGTTCAATTTGGACAATGATTTTATTTCAATGGTGATCAGTCACGAAATACGGAAATCAAGAACATAAGAAAGATTCATATGATAATTGACATTAACCCAATAAGAAAATCAATATATTACAATCATCCTATAGCCATAGCCCTAGTACTAGGTTATTTAGCTACTCATAATCCAAGAATCGATCAAAGAATGTTCAAATAACATACAAAGATTGAAAAGAAAAGAGTTTAGGAAAGAACCATAAAAATGGTGAAAACGTTCTCCCAAGTTGTCGTTCTTCAAACCCCAGAAAAAGAATAATTAATAAAATAAAATAATGACCTATTTATACTAAAAGTCAAAACGGCCAAAACTGGGCACTGATGGCGTGTCGCGGAGGCATCTTCAATCTTCTTTCTGTGAATCTTTTCTCTTCTCCGCGACGCAGTCTCGCCACAGAGCACTCTGCCTCAAAACTGACTTTCGCGACCAAAATTAAACTCCCTCTCCGCGATGCGAAGAGGACACGGAGCACTCTGTCTAGAAATTTATTTCACAAGCCAAAATGTAATTCCTCTCCGAGACGCGGAGCGGATACGGCGATGCTTTTTTAGTGGCATTTCCTTCAGCTTCTTCCTTGCTCTCTTTTTCCTTGGATCTTCTGTGTTCTTCCATTGTCCATTTTCTTGTGCTCGTTTCTCCAATTACGCTCACCTACATAACTAATCATGTTGGTTAGTTCATAAACAAACAAAAGACTCAATAAAACTGTAAACGAACACATATTGAATTCAAATTAAGCTGCAATGCGGGCATAATTAGCATTCTATATGCCTAATATCATGAGGGAAGTTGAAACATTTGTTGAAACATGTTGTTGCATTAGACAAGAAGCTAAAGTAAGCTTGAGCTTGTGTTGAGATAATTATTCATCATCTGAAGCTTTTTTATCATGATTTAGGGTAACATACTATTGAGAGTAATCTTTCTATTGCACTTGCATACTAACTCTCTTTGAGTACCTTTGTAGACACCCTTATTGAGCTTTTTTGTGTTCTTGATTTACTTGAGGACAAGCAAAATTTTAAGTGGTAGGTGTTGATGAGTGGTAGATTTAACCTCATTTAAGGTCCATTTAGCACAATAAATAATTTCCTTCATGCCTAATATTTTCCTTTTCTAATTAAATATTGATGATTCGTAGCTATGAAGGCAATTGGACAAGGCAAGGATTGATGTTTTAAATAAGGACATAAAATTCAAAAAGAACTGCAAAGTGAGCATTTTTATTGCCTTACATGACTAGAGGATCACTAACTAAGCATGACCTCGCCCAAATCTACAGTGCAAAGAACTTGTGTATATCAAAGAAAGACGACAAACTCCAGTAGAAAAGGCCATGCACCAAGTAGGAATGGTGGTTTTGATTAATATCACCTCACGTGATAGTGTGCAAGACAAATATTTAATGCTGAAACGATGAACTAAGGTGGTATTCAGCGATGCGCCAAACATGAAAGACTGACGTAAGTGACGTCGACGACTAAAGTTCAATCACCTGAAGCCTAGGCATCACAAAGTGAGCTACGAAGCGAAGAGCGATCCACCAAATAGGTTGGGCTAGCCCGACTAATGTCACCAAGCCTATCATACGATGGATTATTTGGCCAAATTTTGGCAAAGTATAAATATTCCAATAAATTTAATGTTAAGAGAGTCTCGTAGGGAGAGTTTGTTTTAAAAAGAGTGTTTTAGAGAGAGTTTAGAAAACACTTTACCTTGGAAGAACACTTTCCTAGCATTTGGTGTTTTACAACTTTGTGCTTTAATTTGATAAATTGAAGTTGAATCCAAAGTGGGTTTTTTGGTAATTGATTAATTTCATTCTACCCATGGTTTCTTTAATGAAAGATAGTTTCTTTACATTTTGTGATGGGTGGATAAAATCGCAAGATCTAGGGGTGCTCTAATGGGGTTGTGTGTTAATTTAAGGTAGTGGGTATTGTGCTATGCTCTGTTTTTCTGTTGTTCATGCATAAATTTTGTCTAATTAATATGTGGTTAACTTATGTGTTAAGATTGCAAATTTATTTCCAACTTCTAATCTACGGTTGATCCTCGAGAGAGATTCATTGGAGTGGGTAATTACTTCAATACTAGAAATTTCGGTTTGATGTATGTAGACGGCTTGAAAGAGAGGTTATGGGTCACATCTAGTTGCGCTATTCTTGATGCATGCAATTTAAGGTTAATTTATATAGTGCACTCGGAAGAGAAATTGTTGTTTGATTCTAGTTTCCAAATCTGCTCGAAATAGAGATTCTATTAAGGTACTAGGTTGACTTGTGATTCACGTAGATGAACTCGAAAGGAGATTCTATGATATGATGCTTTGAGATCGAAAGAAGATTAGTGTCATTAAATATTACCCAGCTTATACATGGTTCTTTAGCATTATTAAGGAAGCACGTGTATACCTATTTTATATCTATACCAATCCCCACACCCCTAGATAATCTTTTACTTGTTTGAATCCCTGATTTTTGTTTAATTATTATAATTTATATCAAAACCCTTTTTGTAAATTTGTGGAATCATCATCCCTCATAGTTTAATTATTACAATGAATTAATTTGCCTTCTTAATTTCCTAATTAAATTCTCTACACTACATCACTCTTTATGGGATTGGACCCCGACTCTCTTGTTGGGTACTTTTATTTCTAATGCCCAGTTACTCATCAAATTGTTTTAAGATTAGTTTGAGCACCATCACCAAGCGGAATATGCTTTAGCGGCCTTGGCTAGATTAAGTAGTCACCGGTTTAGCGGCCAGGAAGTCGATTTAGTAAGCTAGGCCAGCTCGGGCCCTACCGCTTAAATGCCCCTGACATCGCTTTAGTAGCCTCCGCTATTGTGCCTAGGGGATAACTTGAGTGATGCATGCCATCTTATTAACTTGCCGCTTTAGCGGCATAAGTGGGCACTTTTGTGTCACTTGTAGTTGTGTTAAGACCATTCTGTTCAGCGTCATTTCCTCATTTTCAAATTGCAATTTCTCCTTCATATTAGCTCCCAATCGAATGATATAAAGTTCATTGTGATCAATGAGCTTGGGGCTACGCATTAGAGTGTTCGGGAAGTATTGGGGATTCTGTGTTTGAGATATAATCTATGAATATTATGGGTTGGATTACCTGAGTTCATTAAGATGAATTTTATGCATGTCATTACTTCTCCATATTCCAAGCTCGAAATTGTAATCCATTTTTTAGCATAAGTTCGGGAAGGAGGGGGGTGTCATTGGACCTATTGATAGTGGCATTTCTGGAAATGCCACCACGGGTCCCACGACTCCCATATTGACTCAAAAAGTGGTATGTACCCATTTTAAGTGAATTCAGTGTCCAAAAGACCATATAAATGTTGTGATTCTATTCTTGATAGTGGGGTTGTATATAGAGGTCATGCAAAAAAAGGAAAAGCTGCAGGGATGGGGTTTTGAGCCGTGTTGCCAGCCTTAACGTAGGCTACGAATTTCCTTGCCTTAGACTAATCTAGATTATGTGAAATGATGTGGAATTGATTGAAATAGGGGCGGCTACCTAGTTGATAATGCAACTTTACTTCGAAATCATGTTTTAGGCTTATATCAAGATTTCTGGGATTAGAAGCATACTAGTTGTGATATGTGATCATCCTTACCTCTTGTTGGCCTTGTTTGTTGTCATTTTTGACTGTTTGTGAATGTTCATCCTTAGTCTAGGATTAGACTAGTGCTTGACATAGATTTCCAATATTTGGAGTTTAGGCTTTAGTTTTTCTCCGACGTCGGATGGTTTATAGCTCCCTTTAGACTTGTATGGCAGACTTGAGTGTGATAGAATGAGTCTTAGATTAGATGTTGACTCAGCTTTAAAAACCTTCTATCCATTTTACTTTTTTATGGGCATGTGAGACGCGTTTGAGATATTGGGTTTTGCTTGGTGACTGAGGACTAAAGATGGTTCGATCTTGGAGTATTATTCTAACTGCCGAAGATTGGTCTTTGTCCAACCATTAGTTATATGGTGATGATTTGATATGAGATCCTTAGAAGTTTTTTGTAGTCGTAGATTAAAGGTATGGTCATGATGCTCATTAACCTCAACAGAGTTGATACCTACTAGTCGAATATTTAATATCTGGTCATGATGCTCTATATCCTCTATATAGTTGATATACATTGGCTACAACTTATTGACCATGCACAATTCGAGGTATGGGCTCTCCACCCCTTATATTTGGGGGTCCTTTATTGTTTGCTTGCCTTCTCTGGCTTCGATCTAACCGTGAGTTATACTTATTAGATTTAGCCATTTTGTATACATGTCAGGCTTATGGGGGTAGATTAAGACTTTTGGATAAACTTGTGAACGATTTTACCTTCTATTATTTATGGGGGTCTAGTTAGGTTTATTTAGTTGTACTTAGTTCTTTTCTATCTTAGTATACTGGTATGCATTTCTTTTAATTACACTTTGACTGTTCTTGAGTCTAGATTCTATCTTAGTTAAACATGTGCCCAATTTACTTTTCCTACTTAATCGCTCTATAATTCCTTCTGAGTACCTATTGCTTTGGTACTCATGCTACACTCTACATTTGTTTTGTGATGTAGGTTCGAGTACCAGTTAATGGCATGGATTACTCGAGCCTGTTGTAGGTTGGATCGGAGGCAAGGGTTAACACTTGTCATCCTGGACTTACATGTCAGTTTTTGTATTTAGGATAGCTAGTCTTTTCCTTTTTGAGACAAGTATTGTGTTTTTGGTCCACTTTTAGGACTTGTACTTCTTTGTTTAGAAGACTGTGTAGTTGTAACCTCAATGTTCGTTGAGAGATCTATTGTTTAGATATCATTTGGGTTTTCTTTCTTCTGTTGTTAAATTACTTCTTCCACTTTGCTTCTACCCTTATATCCATTACTTGTTGTTCTGGGTTATTGTTTGACATACCTACTTGTTGATTATAGTAGGTGCCATCATAACTCGAGAAATCGAGTCATGACACTATAGCTCTTTCCAACTGCAAGGAGTTAATACAGTCCAAAAGAGTGTCTAAATGATTTATATTTTTCATCTACATTTTTCAATAAGCCCACGTTTATTGAGACGACAAACAAGATATTTGAGAAAGACAAGTTATTGGGGAACTACAGCTTCGAACTGGTTAAGTATGAAGGGCAATAATAAAAATAGACTAATATAGACATGTCTCTACTCAATATCGCATGTTTAGATGATTCTATAAAATTTATAGCACCTGAGTTTACTAAAACTGATGAAACTACACACTTTTCAAGATGTTTGTCTTTAATCCATTATTTAAAACCCATATAAGTCCTTAACAGAAGACAATAATATCTTCACTTACTAGTCCTTTTATAAAAGTACAATTATGAACTGATATTCTCAGGATCCAATAATGACGTTACCAAGTGAAACATTCTCAGGATGCAATTATTGTACTAATCTTATCACCAGTTCTGATATCATATAAAAAAGGAATTTTTTTTCTCATCTGTTCTTTGGGTATGTTGCTGTATTAGTACTCATGGTACAGTCTTCTCATGATTTCAACAAGTCTACCCTATCACACAAAATAAAATCCTCTTTGTTTCATGTCATCAAAATATCAAGTGATGCATAAATAAAACAAGACATTTTGAATGAGAATTACATCATACATGAACGATAAAATTTAGATCTAAACTCTTCAATCCTCTCCAGTTTCTCTCAAGGAAACTGTTGCCGAGACTTGCAAGAGTTAAATAGAAAATTAAGTTGTGAACCAAGTAAAAAATTATAAATAAAGTAAACAAGATATGTGCATGGATCTAACTCATCCATCGTAAAGGTTGATTCTTGCACTCTCTTTTCTCTAATAATATTTACTTATTTTTCTTTTGTATCCATCTAAAAGAGCTTTCCTAGAATGGACAATTCTCAATCTTAGCATTCAAGTTAACTCACGTTCATATCTCATATGTGATGTAATGTCTTAATTTTCTATTTGTATACTTCCTTTTCACAAGTTAACTAATTTCATTAAAAGATTTGGTCAAGAGGTATTTGTATACAAGAAGTATACCAAAAGGGAAACCTCATAAAATATATGGTTTTCTACGAAAGTCACCTAATCTTCTACACAATATGAGTTTTCATGGTGAACAAAGAGAAAATAAGGGATAAGAGGCTTCTCCTCAACTTAATAACCATATTAAGATGTAAATTTGATTAAAAAGCATTGGTGCAGGTCTGAAAATTAAAGGGGTGTAAAATCTTTTCTTAACAAAGGTTCACCAAATTGAGAACAATGACTAAGAAAATTAACATGAATGAAAGAAAGATGAAAATGGGAGATCTGTTCAAAGAATCTAGACAAATATCCAAATCATCTATTCTCCTAAAGTTGCATGGAGTCATTAATCATGCTTGCATATTTATGGAACTTTTCAAGATTCAAATTAAAGGTCAACTCTGATTGGTTATAAAAAACATATTGTTCTTCAAATAGGTTCCTAACTTGACTTTCCTAAAGAATATTGGAACTCAACTCCGATGTCACAAAAAATATAGTTGTTATGTTAAACCTTGAAGCTAACTGCACTGCATCTCGACCCTCTGTCTCGCTAGGTCGAACTTTAGTGCAGGCACCAAGGCAATAATTGCCACTAAGGCAATAATGTCCACTAAAGTTTGTTACTTATCATGCATGAGCTCTACGTTGAAACAATCGCACTAAATAATCAAATTGTTGTTTTCAATGCGATATATTAATTGTTAAGGAAACTTTGTTGAATAGAAATAAAAACTTACCAATTAGTATAGTCACTAGACTCGAACTAGAAGCTTAAACTCCATCATTTCATTTGAATCACAAATTTAAGAAAAAATGATTTTTTTAATCCGACTTTTGCAATATTTCATATTTTTCACCTATTTTAGTTATTTTAATACTATATTCCAAAGAAACAGTGTTTATCCCGATCACTATTTTCTTTTGCATCATATGTTATACATAAGTAAGTAAATTAAGTATTATGTCTCTAACATCATAATGTTTTAGAGGATATGGTTACACAATTCAACATGGTATTAGCGCATATAGAGGTGGTGAATTTGAGCCTCACTGCAACCCATTATCAAAATGCATGTGCATGGTTCATGCCTGCATATGATGGGGCGTGTTGAAAACGCAGTTAAGTAAATATAATTTGTTCTCTTTAACAGCTGAAGTTTATTAATGCGATAGTTATACATGTCAACAATATATACAAAAGCTTTCCCCAAAATTTGTTTGCTTTTGCTCATTACGACTTTTAATTATGTGGGGGTCTTATAAACCCCATGTACTTTTTTGTAGCGATATTATTGACACAAAACATTGAGAATGATATACATTCTTTTAAAGAGCTTGACAGAAAAAGTAATGAAATATTTACCACAGTTTTCCTTCTATCTTTTTTTTTTTTCCCAAAAAACAAATCACTTATAGTGTCAGATCTTACGTCCTTATTAAACATAAACAATATGGTTTAAGAGCTAGATAAATCAAAATTAGGGATGGGGTCTAAATTTAATATTATAGTAACAAAATGATCCTAAGCCATACTCCACTCCAATATCTACCTCATGAGGTGAGGATTATTCAAGACTTGTCCAGTCGTTTACCCATGTGACGCTTCACAAATACAAAAATTTAGATCTTATGTTTTCTTTTTAATTTAATTGATTAATAATGGTGGTACCCCAATTAGCTTAAGCATACCTATCACGACTCGACTTCCCGATGGAACCTACTATAACCTACCAAGTGTTAAGCAAACTCGTACCCCAAATTACTAGTATGATTATAAGGGTAGAACTCAACATAAATAACAATAAAACCAAGACAAAACTAAAACAATAATAAACCAAAACTATATATTATAGAAACCCTCCTAGACCCTGGAAGTAAAGAGTGAAGAGTTATCTAATATGAAGAAATACAAGTCCTAAAAGTGGACTACAACAAGCCGTCAAAAAGAAAAAAGACTAGCTAACATATATATATAAGGAGATAGGCTGATCCAAGATGCCAAGTGCTCACCCTCGTCTCCGATATCCCAAAGTTGTAAAATATTGCAAAAATGATCACCACTGGTGGTTGGTACTAAGACCTGCCTAACGAAAAGAATTTTGAATGTAGCATAAGTACCAAAACAAAGTAGTTAGTAGGCATTATAGGTCGACTAAGGAAAAAAAAGTAAAATTAATCTGAAAAGGAAGATATAGACACAAACAAAGGCCATAGCGCAAATGAAAGAAAGCACACGAGCATACTAAATGCAAATCTAACTACAGTTAAAAAAAACCTGACCTGACCCCCTTAAGCCCAGAAGGTACAATCTTGCTCAAGTTTAAATAAAACCCGAACAAACCCCATAAGCTCAACCGGTGCACAGAATAGCTAAGACTACAAGCAAGAAGAGTAACCCAAATTCTGACCCAAGAATATCAGTCGTGCTCCCAACTTATGAAACCAAGTAACCCAAAAACCTTTTAACTCCCAGCCCATCTAGAAGATGTGAAAATTAATCCAAGCCGCCCAGCTATATAGTCCACCCTTAGGGGCGTAAGCCTCCCAAAAACCAAAAGTCACTCCGGGGAGTGTCAACTAAATAGAGGATGTGAGATATCAAGGACACACAACTAGCTAGTCCACCCACTGGGGCATAAGCCGCCCAGTAAGAAAGAGTGACACGAGAGTGAGTCGACTATAGAGAGGATCTCAAGTAGGCTCCAAGCCACCATGGATCAACTTCCACTCACAAAGAATCACCAAGGCTCCAAGCCGTAAATACTCCAATCCCAAGAAATGCCAAACATTCGGTAATACATCGGAGCCTCATATATAGTGTGAGAACATAGAAATCAAAATAAGTTGCGCAAAGGCATAGACTAAGGCTCATACTATTAGCCCGAACTATGCTATTCCATTCTACAATGATCTGGATTGCCAGAAATGATGTCAGAGACATAATAAAACTACAAGGCTTGGGAGTCTAGGGAAAAACTAGTCAATCTAAGACTAAGGCCGAAATTCTTTAGAAAATAAGTAAAAGCACAAGTAGTTCAAAACAACATGCAGCAACATAAACACAACCCCAAGAAGCACGGTACTACCCCTAAAATAATATCGATCAACCCTAAAACATGGTTTCTAAGAAGAAAATTAGGAATCACTAGGTAACTGCACCAAATTTACACTATTCATCATGAATTCACATATTTATGCCCAATCTAAATAGAAAGGAAGTCAAAGCCTACTTGTAATGCCTCGAGACTACCCCCTTGAGGTGACACGGGACCTAGGATCACGATTGACCCCAAGCAAACCCTTATTCTGGCATATATAAAGCATACTATAAATGTTACTGGGTAAAACATATACTATGCGGAAGTTAAAGCAACGGATATCTGAAAATTGAGAAAATTTCAAATAGCTGAATATAAGTGAAATAAACTAAGAGCTTAGTGATAACTGAAACAACCACTTAACAACTCATGATGAATCTACTGCTATCTATGAAAAACCCTCTAACTAAGTTGAGTTGCTGGGACATGCCCCCAGCTAACTCTAAGTAAAACTGAAAACTGAATATAAAGACAAAAATTGAAAGCATATATGTTGTCCTCGAAGTATGAGGATTGACCACTGAAGCCGTTATAGTCGAATCGAAAATTGATCTAAGCATGATCTGAATGTTTAGTACATGAACCTACATCATGAAAGGATATAACGTAGAGTATGCGTCAGTACGTGGAATATACTGAGTATGCAGGATATAGATACTAAGCTGAATAAAAGATATATAAGCTGAACAATACATAATTGAGCAATGATGTAACCTGAGCAGATAGATAGATACTAAAATATAACTGAAAAACTAAACTCAATGAATGACCAAGTACTAATCATGAAGATAACAAGTTGAACTATATACTAATATAAATGCTGAAAACCTGGTAAATGAAAAGAGAATCTGACAGTGGGAGCTACTATTAACCGACATAAACCACATGAGCTAAACGTGGAGTCTAATGTATACGCCCCATCGAGAGGACCCAATATACCTTGTCAGGGATATAAATGCATGATGGTAGTGTGATCACTAATACTGATGCCCAACATCAGGGACTTATAGCCCTACGTGGGCACGTAGTTCTGGACTGTGAGGGTACGCCAAAACCCTAGTCCAACTCAGTGCTAAGTCTACTACCAACTTAATACATATGAAGCTTAAATGCACTAAATACGAAATAGCTCAAATTACTAACATGCAATCTGAGAATGCAACATTTATAAACTAATAATGTGACATTCGAAATCTGGGGCATGATTATCTGTTTAGCTGACCTACCAAGCGCAATTCATGAATTGAGAGAATTTACACAAACTAAGGTTCTGAGTTTTCATACAAGGAATGTTGCAACGTTTTCAAGAAAAATATATTCTTTAGACTATGGATATTATAGCAACTGAAAACACAAAAATTTCCCAAGATTTTACAAACCCTAAGTCTAAACAAGATATGGAGAATCAAGGAACTAACTGAATTCTGCGGGCATAGTGGATGAAAGTAACCTACTAGTGAAATACCACATACTTGGTGACGAAATCTACGGAGAAATGCTTTGGATTTCGGGGTTGAAACTTAGAGAACACTACTACTTGTTCTTGTAAGAAACGGGCGCCTCTTTCTCTTCTTTTCTTTCTAATTTGGATGATTTTTGGAGAATGAGAGTTATGTGTATGTCTCACCAGGTTATAAGTCTTAAAATAAGTAAAATGACGTAGTTTATGTGCCCCACCACATACGAAAAAGACCTAAATGATCCTGGCTTAAAAGTTGGCAAAGGCCATCCACGGTGGGACTGACAGACCTTCTTTTGAACTACAGGCCGATATTGTGGGTCGTCGTTCATGCTCTGCCTGACAGGGCTTCACTAAAATAAGCATAACTTTTTACTTCGAGATTGGATTTTAGCAAACTCGATGGTGTTGGAAAGAGGATTCAATTATCTTTAATTTGATAGGTCATGAGCCACCTAATTCATTATGTGCTAAAATATATTACCATTTGAAGTTGATCCAACAACCATTTTCCTCTAAATAGTTGTTGACCCTCACCTACGGTCCGTGGGTCCAACCAAAGACTGTGTTGGTCGACCGTGGGTGAGATTAGAGACCATCAAACTTTAGACCCAAACGACGGAACCAATCTATAGTCTGTGGGTCAATCAACGGACCGTGGTTCACGGGCGTAGGTGTAATCTTTAGATCCAAAATTTTCCCTAAGTCTGGGATTGAACCATGAGACCCCACCTTCAGTCCATGTTAACACTGTCCGTCGATGGCTTGTGTTGGTTCTAACACCAGATCTTGGAAAGCTACATTTTTCTATTTTCTCGAATCTGAGGTGTTACAATATCTCCCTCTGGGAACACTCATCCTCGAATAAAGCTTAAACAAGCTGAGTATGGAAGGAAGGAGCTGCAATCCCTACAACTAAGTACTAGAAACTGATATCTAATCGAATTTGGTTCTACGATCATGCGAATATACTGAAATGCAAGAATAATTGAGTGGAAAATTTACTGAGACTAAATTACACAAGAGTTAACTGAGATACTGCAGAGGAACTATTATCTCAAGATGAAACGGAATCGGAAGGAAATAGGTGAGGATATTTGGCCATCATGGCTGCTTCTCCGTCCCAAGTAGCTCCCACTATGGACATACTCCTCCACCAAACCTTTAGTGAAGCGAATTCCTTATTTCTCAACCAACTAACCTGACAGTCAAGAATTTCAACTCACACCTCTTCATATGTGAGACTATCATTCATAGCCACACTCTCTAATGGTACTATCGATGTTGGATTACCCACGCACTTCTTCAACAAGGAAATGTGAAAGACTGGATAACCTTTGCTTGTTCTGCTAGCAACTCTAACTGATAAGCCACATTACCAATCCTTCTCAGGATTTTGTAAGGACCTACATATCTGGGACAGAGCTTCCCTTTCTAGCCAAATCTTATCAACCCCTCATAGGTAACACCTTCAGGAAAACCCAATCATCGATTTCAAACTCTAATTCCCACTTTCTCACATCTGCATAGGACTTTTGACGACTCTGAGCTATCTTTAGTCTATCTCTGATGAGTTGAACTTTCTCCATAGCCTCCGAATCTATCACAATGAAGGTTTATTCACCTTATTGAAACTAACCAATTAGGGACCTGCATCTCTGCCCATATATTGCCTCATACGGGGCCATATCAATACTGGAATGAAAGCTATTATTATGGGCGAACTCTATGAGAGGTAGGTGATTATCCCAACTACCCTTGACATCGATTACTCAAGATCTGAACATGTCATCTAAGGTCTGAATGGTATGCTATACATGACCATCCGTCTGTAAATGAAAGGTTGTACTGAGATTTACCTGAGTGCCAAGACCTTTCTGAAACAATTTCCAAAAATTAGAGGTAAACTGAGGACCTCTATCTGAAAGGATAGAGAAGGGAATCCCATTTAACCTAACTATCTCATTGATTTAGAGTTTGGTGTAGTCCTCCACTTAATCTATAGTATTGACAGTCTAGAAGTGAGCGGACTTAGTGACTCTTTCCACTATCACCCAAATAGAGTCAAGTTGTCTATGAGTACGAGGTAAACCCGTAATGAAGTCCATGTTAATCACTTCCCACTTACATGTTTGAATGCTAATCTCTTGAGTCATACCCCCTAGTTTTTGATGTTCTACCTTAACATGTTAATAGGTAGGAAACATAGCCACGAAATCTGATGTAATCTTCATCCCGTTCCACCAAAATACTTCCCGTAGATCAAAATACATCTTAGTGGCACCTGGATGAATGGAATATAATATTTGGAATTATGGGCTTTTGTAAGGATTTGCTTCCTCAACTCACCCACATTAGGAACACATAAGCGACCCTTGTAATGAAGCACACTATCTCCCCCTTGGGAGAAAATCTCAACTTTATGCTGATGAACTGCACCTTTCAACTGAAGTAATATAGGATCACTATCCTAGTTTTCCTTAACCTCCATATTGTCACGGCACTATATGATGTGTATGTAAGGCAAACTCCTAAGCGAGCAAGCTGGTGAATATCTTTGGCTAACTTTTTCTCTACTTCCTCAACATGTGCTACACTACCCATAGAAAGTATGCCTAGAGCATCAGCCAATACATTGGCCTTACCCGGATGGTAAAACACATTCATGTCATAGGCTTTGAGGAATTCAAGTCATTTCCTCTGACAAAGATTTAACTCTTTCTGTGTAAACAAATACTGGAAGCTCTTATGATCCATGAACAAATAAACATGAACACCATACAAGTAGTGTCTTAAAATATTTAGGGCAAATACTATGGCTGCAAGTTCGAGGTCATGAGTCTGGTAGTTCTTCTCATGGACCTTAAGCTAAATAGAAACATAAGTTATGACCTTAACTCGCTGCTTCAACACAAAACCTAGGCCGACCCTATAGGCATAACAATAAATCACATAGTAGTCTAAACCATCTGGTAGAGTCAAGACAGGAGATGTAGTCAATCTAGTCTTCAGTTCTGAGAAACTTTTCTCACATTCATCTGACCACTGAAATTTGACCTTCTTCTGAGTCAACTTGGTCAATGGGGAAGCTATGGATGAAAATATTTCAACAAATCTTCTATTGCAATCGACCAAACCCAAGAAACTTCTGCTATTTGTTGGAGAGGTGGGTCTGGGCCAGTGTTTCACTACCTCAATTTTCTAAGAATCCACTTGAATCCCTTCCTTGGATACCACTAGACCAAGGAAATCGACAGACTAGAAAAGAGAAGTTCAATCAAACCTCACGTACGATAAGAATAGTAAAAAAGGTGAAGTTTTTTTTTAAAACACTTCATAGACTCCCCCTCATAGATTTGGCATGCTTCACACCCATATCCCCTTGGAGTAACACGGGACCTAGGACCATGAGCGACCCCTAGTTAACCCTGAATCTGGCATATATCAAGCATAATATAAAAGTTACTGAGTATAACATATACTAGGTGGAAGATAAAATAGTGGATATCCAAAAATGGGGAAAATCCAAATGGTCTAAATATAAGTGAAATAAAATAAGAGTTTAGTGATAACTGAAACAACCACTTAACAACTCAAGTTGAATCTACTACAATATCTGAAAAAGTCTCTAACTGAGTTGGGTTGCTGGGACATGCCCCCAACTATCTCTAACAAAAGCTAAAAACTGAATATGAAGACCAAAATGGAAAGCGTTTCTATTGTCCTCGAAGTATGAGGACTAACCATTGAAGCTGTTAAAGTCGAACCGAAAATCGATCTAAGCGTGATCTGGATGCAGAGTACCTAAAAACACATCATGAAAGGACCTAGCGCATAGTAATGCGTCAGTACTTGGAATCTACTGAGCATGCAGGATATAGATACTAAAATCAATAAAGTATATATACGCTGACTAATACATAACTGAGCAATGATGTAATCTAAGTAGAGATAGATACTGAAATATAACTGAAAAACTAAACTTAATGCAATGACCAAGGACTAATCATGAAGATAACATGTTGAATTATATATTGATATAAACGTTGAAAACCTGGTCAATGCAAGGATAGTCTGATTCTGGCAGCTAATATTAACCTACATAAATTACGTGAGCTAAACATGGAGTCTTATGTATACGTCCCATCGAGAGGACTCAATATACATTGCTAGGGGTATAAAGGCATGACTGTGGCGTGATCACTATTATTGATGTCCAATAGAGGGAACTTATAATCCTACGTAGGCACGTAGTTCTAGGACTATAAGGGTACGATGAACCCTAGTCCAACACGATGCTAAGTTTACTCCCAACTAAATACATATGAAGCTAAAATGCACTAAATACTGACATGCAATGTGAGAATGTAATTGATAATGTAACATTCAAAATCTGGGGCATGATTATATGTTTAACTGACCTAGCAAGTGTAATTCATGAATAAAAAGAATTTATACAAACTAGGGTTCTGAGTTTTCATACAAGGAATGTTGCAACGTTTTCAAGAAAACATATTCTTTAGACTATGAATACTATAGCAACTGAAATCACAACAATTTCCCAAGATTTTGCAAGAACTAAGTCTAAACAAGATATGGACAATCAAGGAACTGACTGAATTCTAGGGACCTAATAGATGAAAGGAACTACTAGTGAAATCCCATATACCTAGTGACGAAATCTACAGAGAAATCCTTTGGATTTTGGGGCTGAAACTTGAAGAATACTGTTGCTTGTTCTTGTAAGAAACTGGCGCCTTTTTCTCTTCTTTTCGTTCTAATTTGGATGATTTACGGAGAATGAGGGTTCTAGGTATGTCTGACCAGGTTATTGGCTTAGACTAAGTAAAACGATGTAGTTTAGGCATCAAACGACGTAGTTTAAGTGACCTAACACATAGGTAAAAGACCAAAACGACCCTAAATTAAAAGCTGACGAAGGCCATCCTCGGAGGGACTGACAGACCATCGTTTGGACTACCGTTTGTCGTCTAGAGTCGTCGTTCATGCTCTGCCCGATAGGGCTTCACTAAAACAAGCAAAACTTTTTACTTCGAACTTGGATTTTAGCAAACTCGGTGGCGTTGGAAAGAGGATTCAATTATTTTTAATTGAATAGGTCATGGGCCACCTAATTCATTTTTCAACCATTTGTAGTTGACCCGATAGCCGTTTTCCTCTAAATAGCAGCTGACCCTCACTAACGGTTGATAGGTCCAACCACAAACCGTACTTGTCGACCGTGGGTGGGATCAGAGACCATCAAACTTTGTACCCTAATGACATAACCAACCTACGGTCCGTGGGTAAGTCAACGGACCGTGGTTCACTACCGCAGGTGTCATTTTTAGATCCCAAATTTTCCCTATGTCTGGGATTGAACCACGGGACCCACCTGCGGTCAGTCGGTGGCTTCCGTTGGTTTTGAAACCGGATCTTGGAATGCTGATTTTTTTTATTTTCTCGAATCCTAAGTATTACATTATATTACTTGAAGCTCGACCGCGCGCACTCAAAATCACAACGCTAGACCTTATACTTTCCAAACAGCCTCTAAACGCTACCCGTACCAAATTTTCTAAATTTAACTCCATAAGGAGGTCCTAAGCGATGCCTTGAACTTGTATTCAAAAATTGAACACAATCTAAGGCCTAAAACAACCAACACAAATAACATGCAACTTTAACAAGAAAACCAAGCTAAGAAAGCCCAATCACAACTAACTTCACCTCAAACAGAGGTTCTTCAATAACTCTTGATCACTAACCCATGTAGCCACGATCCCAAAAGTCACAACGGACTTTGAATATCTGGAGTTGAAGCTTAGATTAGGGAATATGGCTTATTCAAATTATCAATAACTGCTCAATCGTGACCAAGTCATTATTAAAAGACTGGTCAATGCCACTTCAGCGTCAACTAATTTAACTTAAGTGACAGGACCCAAAAATAGTGGGCTTCACTTTTGAAAGATCCTGGACGCAAAATAAAACTTTCCTTAAGCAAACCCGGTCCATAAAAGCGAGGCCCGCAAAAGCGATATTACGGTCCCTTTAGCGAGTGCCACCTAATTGGTTTGCCTTGCTAATGCAAAGCCTTGTTGGCATACGCGGGACTCCCTTCAAAAGACATCATACACTAAAATATTTCAGCAATGTCCACTGGGATCCGCCCTAAGTCTTGGAATCGATTTGGTACCCCATACATGCAAGCACCATATGCTAACAACTAAAGTTCGACATTCCAAACTCAACTTAGTAGTTAAAAAAACCATACGAGGTTGTCTAGATATAGTATAGGTCCAACACGCAACTCTATTTTAAGACAAAATCCAGTGGGGATTCGCAATCAGCAAGAAGCCTCGAGATTCAAAAGGAATATTGTTATAGATCGAAAACAAAATTTTGAAGCTAACCGCACTCACGAAATTCTAATCCGAGCTTGTTTACACATAATAGTAAATGAAGTCAAACGTAGGCCTTAGCTTAATAGTTAAAATGAGTAATCATACACACTCGCACTGAGAGCTTGAGAGTCATGTTGATATTGCGTATAGCCTAAAGTGACCCTTTTGGAAGTGATGGAATCATCAAAATTGGATTCTGAGGTCATCTTCTTGAACATTTGATAAAAACAGACCGATCAAAGTTCAAATGCTCCAAAGTACTAAAACTCACATAACAACTAGACAAACGACTAGGTGACAAGACTGCAAGAAGAATCATCAAAAACTATCGACTCAAAATAGAAGTATTATCGACCACTAAACGTCCCCACAAAATTTCCCGATGCCCTCCAACAAGAATCGCCTAATTCAGCCATGAAGGGCTCCAAAAATCACCAAAACACTAAAATTGAAATGAATATTTACATGTTTTCTTCGTATTTTAAAAAGACTTAATAGCAAGGAAAATTTCCCTTTGTGAATGCAAAGGTCTCTCTGCGAACGCGGAAACCTCCCTGCGAATGAGGAGGACTACTTACGAACCCAAAGGTTATCAAAAACTAACCTTTTGCGAACACGGTGCGAGGCCTGTGATCACAGAGGCATAGAACCCAACCCTTCCTGAAGGTAGCCCGAGGCCCATGAGCCCAAATGCAAAGAGGGCAGCCCTTTTCGAACACGACACACACACACCTCGCAATCACGTATGTCTGGGAGGCTTGTTTTGTGAATGTGGCCTATGGTCCATGATCACGATGAAGGAATCATTGTTGCATCAGCAGCACTGCATCTACAGTTCACCAAGACCCAAAATTCTTTGTTTGTGGCTCGAAACTCGTTTGGAACCCCGTCAGTGCAAACCATATCTCAACTAGAAGCCATTTCAACAAAATATGCATGGGCTAACCCATATGAATAACTAGTAAAATCACCTAATTTCTTTTAAATAGCTCGTAGATACACAAAAATGTAGTGGATGATGGTGAGTCCAGATATACTGCTTTCCCAATTCATTACGGAAGGCCTCGTATAGTTGTTTTTAAAAAAAAACAACTTGAAGTCATTGCACCAAAACATTCTTAGGCTAATACACACAAAAAAATCAAAAAATTGTCTCATTCCTTATAATGGCTCCATAAAGTTTGTTTTTAAAAATAGACCACAAGCTATTTCACCAATATATTTATGGGCTAACACGAACAAAAAAATGAAAAAATTGCATGATTCCTATAAAATAACTACTAAACAACCAAAAATAGTGTTAATCATGGTAAGGCTATACGTACTGTTCCCCTAACTAAAATTACGGATGGACTAATAAAGTTTTTTCAAAAAAAATTGACGAGATGTTAATTCCCAAAAATATTTATGGGCTAATATATACGAAAATCTGAGAAAATCATCTAATTCCATTAAAATAGCTCTTAAATGCCCAAATATATCAAAGATCCTGGTGAGGCTATAGGTAATGCTCCCCTAACTTTTTAAGGAAGGTATCAAAAAATATTTTGAGACAAAAATTGATCAAAAATCATTACACATAAATATTCATGGGCTAACACAACCAAATAACTAAGAAAATCGCCTATTTTTTTGTTAAATTGCTCCTAACTACCTAAAAAAGCAACGTATCATGGTGAGGCTATACATACTTCTTCCCTAACTCATTATAAAGTGTCCAATCAAGTTTTTCAACAAAATGAATCGGAAGAAATTTCACCAAAATATTCATGGGCTAACGCACGTGAAAAATTGATAAAATTACATAATTCCGTAAAATGGCTCCTAAATGCACAAATATGTTGTGAATCATGGTTACGGTGTACATACTGCTCCCCCAATTTAATTTGGAGGGTCACGTAAAGGTTTTTCAAACAAATCGATTGCAGCGTATTTCACCAAAATATTCATGGGCGAACACACACAAAAAATAGAGAAATTCGTCCAATTCCTATAATTGAAACCTAACTACCGAAAAATGTTGTGGATCATGGAGAGGCTATACGTACATATCCCCAGCTCATTATGGAGGGTCGTGTGAAGATTTATTTTCAAATAAATTAAACGGAATTTATTTTTCAAAGTTATTTATGTGCTAACTAACACACATAAAAATTTGAGAAAATCGTCTTATTCCTCTAAAATGACTCATAAATGCCCAAAAATATTGTAGATCATGGTGAAGGTATACATACTACTCCTCCAACTCACTATGGAGGGTCCCGTAATGTTCTTTCAAAAATATCGGTCGGAATCCATTTCAACAAAATATACATGAGTTGTCACACACGAAAATATAGAAAATTCTTTAATTCTTGTAAAATGGCTCATAAATTCCAAGAATACTACGAATCATTGTGAGGCTATATGTACTGCTCCCCCATCTAATTACAGAAATTCTCGAAAATAGTTTTTCAAAAAAACGACAGGAAGCCATTTCACCAAAATATTCATGGGCTAACACACGAAAAATAGAGAAATTCATCTCATTCCTATCAAATGGGTCCTAACTACCGAAATGTATTGTGGATCATGGTGAGGCTATACGTTCTTCTCCCACAGCTCGTTATGGAGGGTCGCGTTAAGGATTCTTCAAAAAATTCATCTAGAATCTATTTTACCAAAATAATCATGGGCTAACTAACACAAATGAAAAAATGGGTAAATCGTCCTATTCTTCTAAAATGACTCCCAAATGCCTAAAAATATTGTGGATCATAGTGAAAGTATATGTACTACTCCTCCATCTCACTATGGAGGGTCCCATAGATTTACTTCAATTATATCGGCCTGAATCCATTTCAACAAAATATACATGACCTAACACACATGAAAATTAGAGAACATTGTCTAATTCTTGTAAAATAGATCCTAAATATGCAAGAATACTACAGATCATGGTGAGGCTATCCGTACTGCTCCCTCAACTTATTACGGAGGGTCTTGTAAAAAAATTTTAAAAAAATCGACCAGAAGCCATTTTACCAAAATATTAATGGCTAACACACACGCAACTGAGAAAAATCACAAATGCACAAAAATGTCTCACAAATGCACAAAAATGTCGTGGATCATGGTGAGGCTATATGTACTACTCCCCAACTAATTACAAAGGAATGTGTAATGTTTTTTTTTAAATCATGCAAATTCCATTTTACAAAAATATTCATGAGTTATCACACACCGAAAACTGATAAAATCGCTTAATTCTTTTTAAATGACTCATAAATACCCTAAAATGAATCCGATAATGGTGAGGCTTTATGTAGTGCTACCCACTCATTATGACTTTCTCGTAAAGTTTATTCAAAAATATATTTCGGACATCATTTTACCAAAATATTCATGGGATAACACACGGTAAAATACACACGAAAAAAATGAAAAAATCACATAATTCTAGTAAAATGACTCCTAAATGCCAAAAAAATGTATGGATCGTGGTGAGTCTATACGTACTCCTCCTTCAAATCATTACAAAGGGTCGTGTAAAGTGATCATGGGCAAACACATGCAAAAAAACTGGAAAAAATCACCTAATTCTAGTAAAATATGTCATGACCTGATCCCTCTAACCATGATGGCACCTACTATAACCCATCAAAAGGTAAGCCAACCCTTTACCTGGAACATTAAGTAATAGGTGCAGGAATAGAACTGCATAGAAAATAATGCCAACAACAAGAAAACAAAAGAACTAGGACAAAGCAAAATAATATACAAAGGAACCCTCCTAGAACCTCGAATTCACGAGTACAGAGCTATCTAGTGAGAACAAAATAAAAATCCCAAAACTGGACCACAACAAGCCATCTCAAAGGCAAAAGACCAGCTTACATAGAAATAGAAGGAAATCGAGTAGTCTAGGATGCAAAGTGCTCACCCTCGTCTTCGAACTCCAACAGCTATAAAGATAGGATGAACGATCACCACTAGTAGCAAGTACTAAGATCTGCATCATGGAAATCATTTAGAGTGTAGCATAAGTAGCATAACAAGATACTTAATAGGCATCAAAGGCCAATTGAGCAGGAAAAGTAAAAACAAGCTAAAACAAAATCTAGACACATACATAGGTCAAAGCGGCAAGAAAAAAAAGAAAGCACACGAGCATACTAAAATTAAATCAAAGTGTAGCTAAACATAGGCTAACTGGACCCCCAAATACCCTGAGGGTACACTCGGGCGAAAGTTTACATAAAACCCGAACGGACACCCTAAAGACCAACAAGTACATAAAATAGATAAAACTTCCCTAATAAGGCACAAAACCCAAGTTCAAAAGAAGTCAACCGGGCCTCGAGCCCACAGTGATAGAAGCTTGGCGTCGAACACAAAATTATAGAATCTTGGCCTCAAACCCAAAATGAAAGAATTTGGGTCTTGAAGCAAAAATGATATAATCTAGGCCTCGAACCCAAATCATCAGTCTCAAGTTTGAAATAATAGCCTTGAACCGTAAAATGTCAACTCAAGCTGAATATAATAGCCCTGAATCGTAAATAATCACTTCAACCCACAAACTCATAACCTATCTAACAAGAGTGCCAAGGGTGTGTCAATTCCAAGGAGAATCCCAAGTCAAGTCAAGTCATAGTGGGATGCCGCCCACTCAAAGGTATCAAAAGAAGGCTCCCAAACTAGTGCAATTCAATCTCCATTTGATGCGAATCATATGCCTCGGAACCATAGAAATACAGAGATAGAGGACAGAAGATCTAATAAGCAACGAATTTGCCTAAACTAAGGCTCATACTATCAGACATAAGTATGTTGTTCCAGTCTACAAGGACCTAGTCTCTCTTAAAAAATGTTAGAGATAGAGTAAACCAAGAGAGTTCGAGTGTCTAAGGCATCACTAGTCTATCCTATGCTAAAGTCGGACATGCATTAGAAAACAAATAAAGCTCAAGTAATTTCATATACATGTAAGTCACACAACAAATGGTGCTACTTTGATACAGTAGGAATCAACTCAAAATCATGGTTTCTAAGAGGAAAACCTGAAATCACTAGGTACCCGCCCCTAATTCACACTGATCATCATGAATTTACACATTTATGCTCAATCTAATAAGAAAGGAAGTTGTAGCCCACCAAAAGACCGACCCCACACGCTCCAAATCACAAGGCATGTGCTTTTCCCTTCTAAATCGCCTATGAACGCTGCCACACTATAAAAAAAAATAGGATCACAACATCAATATAGTCGTTTGGACACCAAAATCACCCAAAATGAAGTAGGACCAATTTTTAGTGTCAAATCAGAATCATGGGACGCCGAAATTTCTTGAATTGACTACATCTAGAGGTCCTAAACTACGCCTCAAACTTGTGCTCCAAAGATGAACACAATATGAGGCTTAAACAACCCACAACAACACATGCAAATTATCAACAGCTGAAGCAGCAAAGAGAGATGGTGCAGCCATACTCCCTAAGATCACTTAAGACTTTGAGCCACTTGAATCAGAGCTCGGATGAGGGAGGAATCGCCTTTTGAAAATAAGAAATGAGTCTGCAAATTAACTCTATATAAATAGCCCAGATTTGGCCGCTAAAAGTCCAATTCTGGTCGCTAAAAGCCTACACCAGATATCAGCACTTCAACTATTTTTCTTAAACTCTGAATTCTTCCATGGAGTGCCTAGGATTCAATCGGAACCCCGTGCACACAAATGAGATATGCAACCCTATCAGATTTGATAGTCTGGACTCAATTGATATATCAAACCCGAATTCTTTACTATATTAAGAAGAGAACTAAAACACAATTACAACTTTAGAATTGTGATTGCAATACTCAAACTACGGAAATACAATGGAAATATTGAAATAACAAGTAACTAAAGATAAAAATAAGAATCGAGATGAGAAACTTAGACTCTAGAAGAAGAAAAGAGGACAAACATTTTCTTCAATATGCATTAATCCTTCTTTCCAACTAATTTTCCCTTTCAACCAAATGTTAATTGGGCCTAGATCCCAAAAAAGCAGTCCAATATTTTACCTTTCCCGATCTCAGTCACCACTTCTAACTCATAGGCTCTTATAGAGTTAGCTTTGTTCACAAGAATACACTCGCCTTCAAAAAGAACCTTGTCCGCAAGGTTCAAGTCAGGATACATCATCCGGCAACGTGAAGTATAATAATATCGGCTAGAGAAGGCAAAACCTTGTAGGAATAATATCATAACTTGGTTGGCAGCTTAGTTGTCTAGACATGGTTGCATAATTCTTTATTATCTTTGGACTATGGCAGGGATGTTTAGTAATGTGAGATACGTCCAAAAGAGCAGTGCACCTATAAATTTCACTCAAACTTATGGAAGCACTACTAGCAACAACGTAGGGAACTTTTGCCATATTTTCCAACAACAACCGACACATATGGCTAACAAGAATTGCAATTCCCTTCTTACTCTATTCTTCATTGCTATCAATTCCTTACGATCAATTGAAGTATTCACCTTGAATTATCGATGAATAGTTTTAGAAGCTTGCCTTCCCCCAAATCTCTCCATTGAAACTGCTATCAGCCAATCACAATCACGCTCTCTCTGATTTATGGTAAAACTTTTCGAAATTATAAAATGAAGTTCGGGAATAACCTTATGCCCAAAAACCACACACTTGTTGAAGAAGATAACAAAACTAATGCAGTATCTAAACCATGATGTAATCGATGGAGTGCAGCCTCATATGTCAAAACTTACACCTCAATTAAGAGATATAAACGGTCAAAGTTAATTTATAGAACTCAACTTGAGTTGAGGTCGATCCCACAGAGAATGTCTTTACAAAAATGATTTCAGTGTCGCATTTACTAAAATGTCGTTATTATTTCCTAAAGAAACAATTACATCAAGTAAAATGGGTTTAGTTGTGATGTTCTAGTAACTAAAATTTGTTATCAAAATCCAGATTAATAATTAACAGAGTTTCAGTTCTCAAGTTGTTTTGATGATTAATAGAAACAAGGATTGTGTTCCCATAACGTTTCACCTAATGTTCTTCCGTAGTTGAGTTTCAGGCAATTTATCTCTACAAAATACAGACGAGTTAGATATATCTGATACTTCTCAGTCTAATCAGATAATGTTCACTCAAGTCCTCTCAGTCCCAGAGTGTTACTAATTTTACCCTCAATTACAATGGTGTTAGAGTTCTTTTCTCTCGAACTCAAACTTTGACTCCATTTCTTCCAGTTAATTTAGCTTTTTCCTAACTATTATTTTTCTCCCTAACAAATAATTGATACAGGCTCACTCCAATGTGTGCACTCATCAGAATACATGAATAATGAATGCTAGATTATAAGTTGCAAACATAAATCGCCTATCACTCATTTTACGGAATTACACTTTGATTTAACGTCATAGATCCCACAATCCCAGTTGTGGTATTTAGCCACTCATGATTTCACGCAAACATTCAGAAATATAAAATGAAAACATGTTTAGAAAGTACTTACAAGAATAAGCAAATCAACAAGCCACTTTGATAATTTAAGAACCGGAAATCCAAACTTCAAACTTAATTCAATGTTAAAATTGAAAATCAAAAACTGAGATTAATGGAAACTTGTTCGTCGTTCAAGGTAACATAAGATAAAAAGTACAAAATGCCCTAATTAATTCAAAGAAACTGTTTAAAAAGAGTCCTACTCAAAGTAGGACTGAACTGTCGGGCAACTCCACGGACGCTCTGACTCTCTGTCAAGGGCTTCACGGTCCGTGAAGCCCTTCGTAATCAGTACTTCAAACTCTCAAAACTGAGTTCTTCAAGGCTTGCACACTGTAACTTGTCACAGACATTAACACGGGTCGTGGCAATGACCACGGTCCATATAGGTGCTCGTGGTCTTCACTTGGCCAATTCAATCTTCAGTTTCTCAAGGTCTCTTAACTGGTTCAACTTTACGAACTGCATCACGACCCGTCATAGGTATTACGGTCCGTCAGGTCTCCTGTGGTCCTCACTTAGCTTGCCACAAGTTGCCTACTCAAATCTGCTCACTGGAAATTACATCACGGACAACACCACAGACTGTTGAAAATACCACGGTTCATTTGGGTGTCTGGGGTCTTCACTTCAAATTTCCCAAGTTTGGGCCTTCAGTGCTAGCCTACTTGAAATTGTACCACGGATTCAATCATGATCTGTCTTGAGTTTCACGGCCCGTAAAGGCGTCCATGATTTTCACTTGATTTGTCAGCACTTCAGATTTCAGCTTGCATTTTCATCTTTTCTATCTTATTTTCCTTCCACTTGTTTCACCAACAAAAGCATTATATCCACATAAATACACTTGATTCTAGTATCAATTCTTAGTTTTCAAGCATCGAATGTGCCAAGATTTTGCGGCACATCAACACCCTCAACTTAGAACCATTACTTGTCCTCAAGTGATGAGAAAACAATACATTCAACCCTCAAATCATTCAAACACTTTTAAACTTACGCAACAGCCATCTCAAGTACAATTTGTATCCACAACAATGAATCTAACATGCAAGGATCAATATATGACATTTCATTACTCATAGTCGATCATGCTTATGTCTGTGAACTATCAGCTAACACAATCTACTCTCAAATGCAATCATTTTGTCCTCACACCAAAGAAGTCCGTCACTCATGATAATTGGGACTAAGTACTACGCTCGCATTCTCAAAGAACTTCTAACACTAACAACAAACTACCATAGGCTTACCTTTGCTTTTTATGCTCTATCTTTCAAACACCCGAAATAGGATCACTGTAGGAATTTATTGGCTTGTAACAGAGGCTCAGGCTAGGGAATGGATATTTGGGTTTGTAAGTGACTAGTCCCTTGGTTTTCCAAAGTTTCGTTTGCACACAACTCTTTTCTGAGTGATTCCCTGATTTTCTTCATTTCACCACATCCCAGAAGCCATTATTTTCTTTTTCTTTTTCTTTTCCTTTCTTCACACTTCTTTTTTTATATGCACTCAGCTCACTAGTTGAACCTTCTTTTACACTTCTTCTTTCTGCTCGAATTGCAATCACCCTCAACTTAGGCTTTTGGCCTGAGTTGTGACATCGTATTTTGGAGACCAAAGGATATGATATTTACTGGGAAAGAACAAAAGACTGATTTTAAGGCTCAAATCGGGTTTAAGTGGTAAGCTTTTTATTTGGCTGTTCAATTTTTAGCTTTTTAATGGCTTAACAAAATGTCCTAATGATCCTTTCCTATCCAATTATTGTCATATTTAAGTAAGACTACTCGCGCAAGTTCTAGTTTCTGCTCCTAGTGTTAGACTTCGAGCAAAACTCACACACACATGACACAGGACTACATTCTCCAGCTTCTTAGTTCACCAATTTATTGATCAGACTAGCAGTGTTTAACATGTAAGTATCTAAGATGTCATCTAAAGATACTTACAGTCAAATCTCAGATGAAGGTAACCATTACACACAGACTAGCTACTGCACAGCTCAACACACCAACACAAACACAAGACCATAACAGTTTTCACAGTAAACATAGAGTCAACCTCCATTCATCCTAATAGCTAAAATGGCAGGTTTCTCACCACCCCCTCCCCAAAAAAAATACTTTGCCCTCAAAGTCAATAAAGAAAACAAAAGAGGGCTATGAGGAGGGGTCATACCTGCGGCGCTCTAGGCGCCGGTAGTTGGATCAGCATCGCCACCCTTATCAACGAGTGCACTTTCAAAAACCAACACAGGATCAGGCTGGCTACCACCCACCGGGACAGGTACTCCGCTACCAAAAGCTCTAGCTAACACTGCATCTCGTTGTTGTTGCTCAAGTGCTTTTTTTTTCTCTAGTTTCCTTCCTTGATGCCCTATGGGCTTTCTTGTGTTGCCTTCTTTCCTCTCTAGACAGGTCAGCCAGTAGCTCATCATCAGATTCTCCAGCTTTTTCTTTCTCTTGCCGGATTTGCTTTTAGGGAGTTCCTCCCAGATATCGTCAAGAGACTGAGTACTAGGCTACTCATAAAAAATATTCATTAATGAGTCTGGCATGACTGGAGTGGACACCTGTACCAGCTTTTTAGCCAGTTTAGCAACTTGGGCTCGCATTTCGGCCAACTGCTTCTGGAACTCTTCATTATTGCTTGATCTGGTAGCCTGCAACTTTGTTGCAATGGGTATCCAAGACATCCATCCTGTTTGTCAAAACAGCAAGCTCATTCGGCATTTCATCTTTTATATGCTTCTTCGCAGCTAACACATCGTGCTCAATGAGCTGGGGCATCCGGTTAACAATTTGGTCGACCAAAGTCCTTGTTTGTCGCTGATCTACAACCAACCTTTCAAGGAAAGCAGTGGGAAGAGTGATATACGTACCTGTAGCCTAGGAGTCTGAAGTTGGTGGCGATGATAGTGCCCCCGAAGCTGGTTGTGATGACTCACCCTACTCAATTTACTGTGCAACATGTGGGATGACTACTGGTGTGTAAGGTACTACCGCTAATGGTCGCACCGCCCCTAATTTTCTCCCAAAGAGAGCATTGTTTACATTCAAAATTTTAGAAGCTACAGTTATCTTGGATGCCTCAACTGGTTTATCCACCAACTAATTTAGAGGAATGTTCGCCTACAAACAAAGTTTCCCTATCAGATAGGGAAATAACAAACCTGCTCGCTCATTTAGCGCTCTATTTCACATCTCCATGGTGAAGCAATGGTAGCCAAGTAGGCCACCAATATAACATCATAAACCTCTACGACGTCAACGAGCCTAATGCTTATGACCCCCATCTCATGGGTGGAATTGGTGTCATTCGCTTGCCTCCAGCCGAAGGGAATGCAGTGTTCCATATTACAAGTACTATGTTGCAGCTCTTGCAATTGAAGGAGTTGTTTAGTGGTTTGGCTCATGAGGATCCCCATGAGCATATTTGAAAACACTTCATGAGTCACCTCAAGGATAGCTTATGCAATGCATAGGTAAGATCCCATACTCCCACCTATACTAAGCAAGTCACTTTAGATCCTCATTCATGCTTACTATCTTTTAACCTCATCCCTAGCCTATTTCTCATAAACAAGGAAGCACTCACTTTTAGTCAACTATATCAAGGAAAGTAACCCATGGCAACAATGCAAGTTAGCATACAACATTACAAGTAGCCTTACTATCTAATGAAATTGCCATCTAGTTACAAGAACATTCACTACATGAATAATCATGACATAAGAGGAATCTACCACAACTACTCTTAAAGCCTACTTGTGCAATGCATGGATAAAGTCCCATACACTCACCCATACTAAGTAGTACCTCTTGAATAGTTATAGTTCATCCTAACCTTGACCTTGTGGGAATTAGCTTTAACCAACATAGACCATGAGAGCTTATTCATGGAATCTGATGTCTCCCCCACACTGAAAAGGGGTGTCCTACTTGCCTAAGGTAGAACAAAATGTATTATCTTGGAAATGAATCCAATGGCTAAATAACCTATGGGGGCACGTAGTTATGGGATAAGGATATTGTTACTAGAAACCCAGACTCAACTACGGTAGAAGGTTTCCATCTCAGGAGATAACTACTTTGGGAACCAGGACTCAACTAGTGTAAAAGGAACCCATTTGGGAAGCTGGAATCAACTAGTGTAAAAGCTTCCATCTCATATTCGTATCCACTCGGTGCTAAGAATTTATTCACATTGAGTTTATATTAAGTCTTAACTTAAATTACTAATTATGGAAGGGTGTCTTGACACTCAATCCAACAAACTCATGCTAAAGCTCCTAGATTCAATAGGAGACTAGTCTTCAACCCTTAGAATCACTATATGTGACAAACCTTTCACATTGTATGGTATTCATACCTAAGTGAGTAAATGAGGATAATCATCCACTCAACACAACAATTAGATTATAATGCATTCACTTTACTATCAAAACAATCTAATTGTATACACATAAGTCTCATACACATAGTTAATTCTCGTGTTTTTCCCCTCAAGGCTATAGACCACATTCAACTAATCATATATGCATGAAAAGCTTGTCAGTTATTTTCTTAGATTAATCTGGGAGGGTTTTTCCGTCATAAGTTAAATTCTGCGCCATGTCAATTTTAACATCAAATAAATGTTTAAATGGGCAAGATGTATATCCTTAACTAAATTATTCATTATAAACCTAATCCCTCTGCTAGATTAAAAGCAATATGGCCATAGTTAACCTCTTTTAAATGTCGTATGTATTTAATTAGATTTCTTGTTTAAGTGGTAGTATCCTTTTGAAAGGGTCGCTACTCTACAATTACTACATTAGATATAAATGGTGACATGATTCAATTAACTAATCTACTACAGGTATAATCTCATGATATTCATTTCACTACAACTCACCCACATCACAAAGTCACAAATTGGGTACATGGGGGGGTTCATGGGTTCTTAGAGAAAATTCAAAATCAAAACTATAGAAGTTCCTCAATTAATACATAATTCAAGTATTCAATTCATTATATTCTTGATTCCATAACATTCTACTAATACCAATCAACACCCACAGGCCACAATTTAAGATCCAATTTGGGAAATTAGGGTAATTCGTGGATTCATGGAAGATTTTATCATAAAACAAACTTAAAACCGTAATTCAATCATAATATAAGATAATTAAATCATTGAAAACATTTTTAGAAAGAATCCATGACTTGGAGTGAAAACCCTAGGTTTTGGAGACTTTTCTACTTTGAAATTGAGAGTTTGAGGACTTCATGGATGAAAATCTAACCATGAATTAAAACTACCATACCTTGGATGAAGATTTCTCATGAATTTGGGTAGAAAAGATGAGTTCTTGAGCCCTAGACTTCTTCTTCTTCTTCTTCTCCAATGGATGTTTTAGTGATACAAATATTTGGGAGGGAGTTGGTTATGTTTTGGGGTCTTGTGATTTATGAAGTAAATAGGTTAGTTAATGGTTTAAAAGTACTTGTATAATATAAAAATAAATTAAAACAACCCTACACTAAAATAAATAAATTAGGAATATCCTAAAGTGACTCACCTTTGGCGGACTTTGAGGCAGCATTGCAGGCCCCATCCATGACCCCACCCACGGGGCGTGGTAGGACACATAGACCGTACTGGCCACTCGTGGGTTGGGTTTGCAGCTTCTCAATTTGGGTCTTGACCTACGGATGCCTGCACACTGCCTCTACGGAGCGTGGCTTGACCCACGAGGCGTAGGTGTCATCCGTGGGTCACTTGTTTGGCAGCCTTCAAGGTCTTTCCTCAATGACCCATTGTTGGCCCTTGGGGTTTAGACCTTGACACTTTAACACTAAAGCATCAATTTTTTAAGGTACGGGAAGGTACACTCAAGGCTCTAACCCTAACGTATAGCTCTAACTTGGCCTACTAGTTTCATGTTAGACACTAGTTTAGTTTTCAATTTCCAGAATGTTACAAGAACTATCAGTCCCAGCAAGTCATAAATGACTTGAGTTCTTAAGTCTAATTTTATAGACCGATCTACGGAGCATGAAATCTTATACAGTAAATAGAAAAGTCCATGAAACTCTGAGGAATTTGAAAATTCTGAACTCTAATGTACGATTTACATCATGGTTTGTGATTCCTTACATTGTCCGTAAAGTGTTTGTAAATTATAAATTTTATAGACTTCAATTCTTTCTGATATTTCAAAAGCTTGATCTAGACATAAGAACTTTTGGGGTGTTATAATATCTCTCCCTTGGAAACATTCATCCTTGAATGGAGTCTAAATAGTCGTACAATAATAGGGAAATTTCAGTAATCCCAAGAAGGAAAGCTAAATACATAAATTTAACGGAGTGATTGACTCTGAACCAAAACATGAAGACTAAATTTATTTCATGAACATGCACGCATACTGATATATGAGAATAACTGGAATACATGAGTTTGAAAGAGTGTTATGAAGGAACTATTACCTCACGCTGGGACTAAACTAGAAGGAAAGAGAATGGGATTCTTTGACACTATATCTGCTACGACATTCCAAGTTCCTCTCTCAACTAACTTATTTCTCCGAAGAACTTTTACTAAAAAGAATTTCCCTTCCCAACTTACGAAAATGACGGTAAAGAACATCAATTGGAACTTATTCATAAGAGAGATTTTCCTCCACACCAACACTCTCTAAAGGCACAACATAAGTCGGATCACCAAGGTACATTTTCAACAAGGGATGCAGGAATAATAGATGCACTAATGCTAACTATGAAGGCAAGTCCAACTCATAAGCACATTACTAAAATTCCCTACAATCTAGTAAGGACTTACATAACGGGGATTGAGCTTTCCTTTATTACAAAATCTCATCACCCCATTCATTGGAGAAATCTTCAGATAAACATAATCATCTACAAATAAATCATGCTCTCTTCTCCTCACACTATGTACTTTAGGATATTTTCAATTTAACTCTAATAAGTCGAACTTTCTTCATGGCCTCATGATCTGACCTGGGCCCTATCAAATCTACTTTACCAACTTCAAACCAACCTATGGGAGATCTACACCACCTATCATAGAATGCCTCCAACGGACCCAATTTAATACTAGAGTGATAATCTTTATTACAAGAAAACTTAATCAAAGACAAACGATTATCCCGATTACCTTTTAAGTCGATCACACAAGCACTCAAAATATCTTCAAAGGTTTGAATAGAACATTCAAACTAACCATCTGTCTGTGGGTTAAAAGGTGAGCTAAGTTTAACTTGATTGCCAAGACCCTTCTGAAATGATCTAAAAACTGAGAGGTGAACTTAGTACCTCTGTCTTATAAAATGGACTATTGAACTCCATGAATTTTAACTAACTTCCCAATGTAATGTGTAGTATAGTCCTTAGTTAAATAGGAATTCATACCTTGGAGGAAATATGCTGAATTAGTCATTTTGTCTATAACGACCAAAATAGAGTCATGTTGGTGGTGCTTGCGAGGAAAATGTGTGATTAAGTCCATATTCAAATCATCCCACTTTCAAGTAGGAATATTGATATATTAAGTCATACCACCTAGTTTTTGTTGCTAAACCTTAAGGTGTTGACAATTTGGACACTTCGTCTCAAATTTGGCAATATCCTTCTTCATACCATTCCACCAATAAACTTCTAATTGAACATGGTACATCCTAGTAGCTCTTGGTGAATCGAATACTGAGAACAGTGAGCTTGTGATAGTATTGGTTGCCTCAACCCATCAACATCTGGAAAAGATAGCCAAACCTGATAATGGACCAACCCATATTCCTTTTGGGAGAAAGTCTGTATAGCCTTTTCAAGAATTGCTATCGTCAACTCGAGCAAGTGAGGATTATTCGCTTGCCTTTCCTTAAAATCCATCATAAGTACTGATTTTTACTTGTTCTAAACAATAACTCCACCATCATCTGAATCAGCAAGATCAACTCCCAAATAAACAAGTGTGTGAACACATGAAGTAACTTTTTTTTGTCATCCTCAACATAAGCGACGATGTTTATAGACAACCTACTAAGAGCATATGCAACTACATTCACTTTACTTGAAATGTAAAGGACACTCATGTCATAATCCTTTAATAATTGAAGTCATTTCCTTTGGGGAAGATTTAAGTCCTTCTGGTTGAACAAATATTGAAGACCCTTATGATCGGTAAACGAATCCACATAAACACTATAAAGATAGTTCCTTCTAATCTTCAAGGAGAACACCACTACTGCAGCCAACTTTTAATTGTGAGTCGAGTAATTCTTCTCATGTAGTGTTGCATCTATACACGACCTAGGAAAATTCTAAAGGCATCACAATACACCATAAACCATCTGGTAGAGTCAGAAACGGGTATGAAGTAAGTCAAGTCTTCAACTCCTGAAAACTCTTGACACAAGCTACAGAATGAAAATGTAACTTCTTCTAACTCAATCTAGACATAAGAGAAGCAATGAAAGAAAATCCTTCAACAAACCGTCTGTAGTAACCGGCTAAACTTCAAAAAATCCTAATATCTAAGGGAGTACGAGGTCTAGGCCAATTCTGAATTGCTTCGGTCTTTTGAGGATAAATCTAAATGCCCTCTCTAGAAACTATATGGAGAAGGAATGTTGCTGACCTCAACTAAAATTCACACTTATTAAGCTTAGCAAACAACAGACAGTCCTTAAGAATCTACAAGACAATATCTCAGTGGCCTATATGATCATCCTCACTTTGAGAATTGATCAAAATGTCATCTATGAAGACAATGATGAACATATCCAAATATTATTTGAACACCCTATCCATAAACTCAATTAAAGTTGAAGGAGCATTCATTAGTCTGAAAGGCATAACCACGAATTCATAGTGACCATATCGAGTTCTAAAGGCTATATTCCGAATTTCACATTCTTGAACTCTGAGCAGATATTAGACTCATCTCAGGTCTATTCAGAAGAAACTAGCACCCTATAGATGGTCGAACAAGTTAATCTTGGGGATGGAATACTTATGTGTGATTTTGACCTTGTTCAGTTGGTAGTAATCATTGCATATCCTTAGAGAACCATCTTTCTTACCCATGAAGAGAACTAGAGCACCCTATGGAGAAGTGTTGGGTCTGTCAAAACCTTTATCTACAAAGTCTTTTAATTGATTGTTCAACTCGTGAAGCTCAACTTGAGACATTCTATAAGGACGGGGAAGGGGGGATAGGTTGGGTATATAGATTAACACTTATTCCAAACTAAATTTCCCTTTCGAGAGAAATTTCGAGAAGGTCTTCGGGACTGACTGAAAATTTGAGGTTTCAGAACTAGAATCCTTAACCTGAACTAGATGGTAGATACAACCCTTAGGAATTATCTTTCTTTCCTTTAAGGCATGAGATAAACAGACCTATAAGTGTTGAGTACTACCTTTTCATTCAATGATTCGTTCTTAGGAAACAGAAATTTGATGAATCTTGTTCTATAGTCGACTGAGGCGTAAAAGGGTGTAGCCAATCCATTTCAAGAATGATTTCAAAATCAATCATGTTTAACTCTACTAAATTAAGTGAGGTTACTTTTTGAAAGATAGAGACTTGACATTTATGCATACTCGTTAAGCTAAGTCTGACTCACCAATAGCAGTAGATACTGAGAAGAGTACTCTCGATAGGATTTCTTGACTGACACTAAATTTCATTGCAATATAAAGAGTCATGAAAGAAAGTGTGGCTCCTGGATCTATTAATGCATAAACATCAAACTAAAAGACATGTAACATACCAGTGACTACTTTATGGTAACCCTTCTGATATTGTTGGGTCTAAACAGCATAGAACTCGTTGAGACACTGTCTGCCACCCGTACTAGATAAGGTACCCTGCTGAGTCAGGCGACCTACTAAACCTATTGAAGTATTAGGATGAGTTTTCTCATGAATATCCATGTTCTTGTCTATGGCTGATGGGAAATCCATCAAACTATAACATGTCTTACCATATCGAAAGCACCCACCAGTACCAACCCTGCACACTCTCGGATGGTTCTTACCACACTTCTGACTTGTTGGGAAAGTGCTCACTAGTAACACCGCTTTGTCACTTGGAGTCTTGTGCCATATCCTTGTTGGCGAATATGAACTTAAACAGAAGAGCACTTGTAGAAGTTGGGGTTGGATCTAAATACGTTCAACAAAACTGAGATCGACTACCACCTCCTGACTTTTGTTGTGACAGTCCACACTCTCTGTTTTAGCTCTCTTGTTATACCTAGAACTCTCCTTGTAGTTTTCTCCTAAAATCTATTGAGCATGAATCATCAAGAGGGAGGTTTCCATCTCCTTGAAAAATACCTCAGTCCTACACTATTTCACCACTATGTCAAAAACACCAGAGACAAACTAACTCATATGGGCCCTAGAGTCGGACTTCATATTCGGAGCATACTTTTTAGGATGAGTGAAATTCATGGAATACTCCTTCACTATCCTGTTACCCTATCACAAATTTATGAACTCTTGGACCTTAGCATGTGTCATCTCAAGCAAGAAAATCCTTTCTAGAACGGTACTATTCAACTTTCCTAAATCAAATGGTCATGCATCAAAAGTCCCTCAGATTTGGTACAAGAAGCAAGGAAAGGATTAAATTTCACTTTCACCCTAAAAACTCATTTTGAGTAATATGAACAAATGATGTTACTCCTTCTAGTAGTTGGACCTTCAATAAACAAAAAAGAATCAATTCACCTCATTACTTGATAAAAATAGGCATATTGTAATGGAAAATCACTTATAAAGCAAAGGAATTGCATTTGGTATTGTGACTCCATAAATATTATTAATATACAGTGTAATCCTTATAATTATACGGCTGACAATAAGCAAATAATAAATCATATAACTATTCTTTTACATAAATCATGTCACTTATGTAAGTATACATGTTTTAATGGAAGGGCAAATAAAGTAATTTGATATGAGGAAAGCACACCATAACTCAACCATCCAAACCACTAGGATACTCAATAAGATCATTTTTAGATAAGTAATGTTTATTAACAAGAACAACAACACTAAGATGGGTTTGGAACTCTAGAACGCATATGACTAAATCACTTTTCTGCTGCAGTGAGTCAATATTGTCCAAAAGAATAGCAAAGTGGCATACATTTTTAATAAGCACATGTTTGTTAAGAGAATAAATCTGACTTTGTTGATAAACTACAACTTTCAACTAGTTAGTTACAATGACAAGAACAAAGTAGAGTAATCTAGACATGTGCTAACTCATTATCACCTAGAAAAAAGTGATGAACCCACTTTCCAAAAAGCATCTTTTTGTACATAAATATAACCAAATATAAGTACTCAACAGAAAACCATAATATCCTCAAAAATAGTTTATAGATTTCTTATATTCATGTCATAAAAAATTTATAGTCAAGCCAACGCCTCAAATCCTAGGTAGGGGTATGTTGGTATCATTAAGAAAGATAACTTCATGAGATGCATAAATGAACTAGAGCATCTTTGGAATGAATAACTACACTATACACAAATAATAAGTTTTCGATTTAAAGTCTTCAATCATTTCCCCTTTCACCAAAAGGAATTGTCACCAAGACTTCAATATAAAAAATTATCTCTAAACAAATAAAAAATGTTAAATAAAAAAAAAAATGATAAGTGCGTATATCTAACTCATCTCTTCTTCCATGAATATTTTGCACTTTTTTCTAGACTTAGATTTCTAAAATTATGTTTGGCCTTAAAAATTTTGAGAATCAAGAATTCAAAATTTGAAAATGCCTATGATCATGCGAACTAGAAATTCCTAGATTCTATTATTGCTTGAAATGGGATTTGGGGAGAAGAGGAGATGGATTTATTTTTGTACCTCTTCGCTGAGATTTTCTATGTTTGCGAAATGTGACCCATGTGGATTTTTTAAGAGTTCAAGTGGTTTATGAAAAGGGATCCCTTATCACCAATGTTGTTTGTTTATTTATGTGAGCTAACATGATAACGATAGAGCTATTTTGTGGGGTTACTTAAAGGGTTTTAGTGTTGTGGTTCTTAGTGACTCATTTATTATTTGCGGGTGAAACCTTGATTTTTGTATGCCACTGAGCTTAGGTTGATTATTTAAGTCATGTTCCCAAATTGATTTTTGACCTTCTCGACAAGAACAATCTTACGCTTCCTCAAATCGATTCAGAACTCAAGATAATCATAAAATTGAGTTCAAATATCTTATTTTACTCATTTTCTTGCCATTGAAATTATATCCCATGAAACCCTTGGAAGATCATGGAATAAGGTACACTAGTTAAACAATGTATGATCTCATATATACCCAAACTAACTTTTTGGACCATGACTATAATAAACATTCTATCCAATTAGCATTAAAAATTGTAAATGATAGAACAACAATTAAGAAGTCTAAGAAGCAAGTGTAAGAAAATAAGCTTAAGTTTAAGGATTATCATAAGAAAAAATGCAGCTAACTAAGAAGCAAGTGTATGAAAACAAGCTGAAGTTTAAGGATTATCATAAGAATGAATGCATTAATTGATAAGGAAATTATTACCTGAAAAAGCAAGGAAAGGTTTGAAGATCACTTTCGCCCTAAAAACTCATTTTGAGTAATATGAACAAATGGTCTTACTCCTTCTAGAAGTTGGACCTTCAATAAAGAAAATGAATCTATTCACCTCATTACTCTATATAAAATGGCATATTTTATTTAAAAAATCACTTATAAAGCAAAGGGGTTGCATTTGTTATACTGGCTCCATAAATATTAGTATACAGTGCGATCCTTACAAATATGGCACTGGCAATAACTAAAAAATAAATCATATAGCTAATTATTTACATAAATAATGTCACTGATGTATGTATTCATGTTTTAACGAAAGGGCAAATAAATTTACTCGATATGAGGAATGCACATGATACGTTAACCAACCAAATCACTAAGATATTCTATAAGAGCACTTTAAGTAATGTTTAATAACAAACACTGCAACACTAAGGTGAGTCTTGAACTGTTGTACATGTATGACCAAAGTTATTTCCTGTTGCAAGGAGTCAATATTCTCCAAAAGAATGGCAAAGTGACTTACATTTTTCATCTAAATTTTTTATAAGCACATGTTTGTTGAGAGAACAAATTTGACTTTGTTGAGGAAGATCAACTGTTGAGAAACTACAGTTTCTAACTAGTTAGTTTCAATGGCAATAACAAAGAGTAATCTAGACATGTGCTTACTTAATATCACCTGTAAACAAGTGATTAACCCACTTTCCAAGATGCATAATTTTTTGTACATAAATACAAACTCAATATAAGTACTCACCAGAAGACCATAATATCCTAAAAGAAAATTCTAAATATCTTAAATTTATGTTATAAGAAATTCATAGTTAAGCCAACGCCTCCAATCCTTGGTAGGGATTTGTTGGTATGAGAAAAAATGATCACTTCATGAGATGCATAAATAAACTAGAGCACATTAGAAATGAATAATTACACCAGACACAAATAACAAGGTTAAGATCTAAGGCACACAAAAATTGGTAAAATCCATTTTTTCCTGTTTTGGGTTCGTTTGAACTTGAAAATGTGCCCATTTTCCTCTCAAGATCAATTGACTACATTAGTAAGGTTGTAATGGACGTCCATGACAAATTTCGGCAAAAAAAATTCTGGAATCCTGTATCACCAAAAATCCATGGACTTTTATAGCACACGAAAATAGTAAATTTTGGTTTATCTTGCTTTGGGGATCATTTGAACATGAAAATGCTCCTATTTATCCCTTGGGACCAACTGACACCATTAATAAGGTTGTAACAGACGTCCATGAAAAATTTCGGCAAAAATATTATGGAATCCTATAACCAAAAATCCATGGGCTTATAGCTCACGCAAATTGGTAAATTATGGTTTTTCCTGCTTTGGGGCTCGTATGAAATTGAAAATGTGCCCATTTGACCCTCGTGAAAAACTAACGCCATTAATAAAGTCGTAACGGACGTCCATAAAAAATTTTGGCAAAAAAATCTGGAATTTCGTATCACCAAAAATCAATGGACTATTGCACATGAAAATCGATAAAATCTTGTTTTTCCTGCTTTAGGGTCGTTTAAACTTTAAAATGCGCTTGTTCGTCCCTCGGAACCAACATACGCCATTAATAAAGTCGAAATGGATGTCCATGAAAAATTTCAGCAAAAACAATTCATGAATCTTATCACCAGCATAAGAAAATCGGTAAAATCTAGTTTTTCCTTCTTTGGGGCACGTTTGAACTTGAAAATGTGTTCGTTTTCCCCTCGGGACCAACTGATCCCATTAATAAAATTGTAACAGACATCCATGAAAAATTTCGGCAAAAACAATTCTAGAATCTTGTATCACCAAAAATCCATGGACTATATAACACATGAAAATCCGTAAAATCTTGATTTTCTTGCTTTGGGGTTCGTTTGAACTTGAAATGTGCGTATTTTCCTCTCGAGACCAACTCACGCCATTAATAAGGTCGTAACGGATATCCATGAAAAATTTTGGCAAAAGAAATTTCAGAATCCTGTCACCAAAAATCCATTACTATAGCACATGAAAATCGGTAAAATCTGGTTTTACCTAATTTAGGGCTTGTTTGAATTTGAAAATGAGCCAATTTGCCTCTCATGACCAACTGATGCATTTGATAAGGTTGTAACGGACGTCCATGAAAAATTTCGGCAAAAAAATTCCAGAATCGTGTATCACAAAAAATTCATGGGCTATAGCATATGAAAATCGGTAAAATCTTGTTTATCCTGCTTTAGAGCTCGTTTGAATTTGAGAATATGCCCGTTTTCCATCGGGACTAACTGATGCCATTGATAAGGTCATAACGGATCTCCATGGAAAATTTCCGCAAAAAAAATTCAACAATATTTTATAACTAAAAATCCATCGACTACAGCACACGAAAATTGGTAAAATCTAGTTTTTCCTGCTTTAGGGCTCGTTTGAAATTGAAAAAGCGCCCGTTTGACCCTTGGGACAACTTGACACCATTAATACGATCGTAACGGATGTCTATGAAAAATTTCGACAAAAAAAATCCAGAATCCTATCGCCAAAAATCCATGGACTATAGCACAAAATAATTTGTAAAGCTTGGTTTTTTCGGCATTGGGGCACGTTTGAATTTGAAAATGCATCTTTTTGCCTCTCGGGACCAACTAACGCCATTAATAAGGTTGTAACAGACGTCCTTGAAAAATTTAGGCAAAAAAATTTCTGGAATCCTGTATCACCAAAAATCCATGGACTATAGTACATGAAAATCGGTAAAATCTATTTTTCCGGCTTTAGGAATCGTTTGAACTTGAAAATGTGCACGTTTACCCCTCGTGACCAACTAACGTCATTAATAAGGTTGTATCGGACGTTCATGAAATATTTTGGCAATAAATATTCCGGAATCTTGTATCACCAAAAATCCATGGACTATCATAGCACACGAAAATCGGTAAAATATGGTTTTTCTTACTTTGGGGCTTGTTTGAACTTGAAAATGAAACCATTTGCCCCTCGAAACCAACTAATGCCAGTATTAGGTCGTAACGGACGTCCATAAAAAATTTCAGCAAAAAAATTATGGAATCCTGTATCTCCAAAAATCCATGGACTATTGCACACGAAAATCGGTAAAATCTTGTTTTTCCTACTTTGGGGCTCGTTTGTACTTGAAAATGCGCCCGTTTACCCCTCGGGACAAACATATGCCTTAAATAAGGTCGTAGAGGACATCCATGAAAATTTTTGGCAAAAAACTATTGCGGAATCCTATCACCAAATGTCCATGGACTATAGCATAATAAAATCTATAAAATCTAGTTTTTCCTGCTTTGGGCTCGTTTAAACTTGAAAATGCGCCCGTTTGCCCCTCAGGACCAATTGACGCCATTAAGAAGGTTGTAACAAACATCCATGAATAAGTTTGGCATAAAAAATTCTAGAATCCTGTATCAACAAAAACTCCATGCATTATAGCACACAAAAATTGGTTATGTCTGGGTTTTCTTGCTTTGGGGCTTGTTTCAACTTTAAAATGTGTTTGTTTTCCTCTCGGGACCAACTGACTCCATTAATAAGGTCTTAATAGACGACAATGAAAAATTTCAGCAAAAAAATCTGTGGAATCTTTTCACCAAAGATCCATGGACTATAGCACACGAAAATTGGTACAACATGTTTTTTCTTGCTTTGGGGCTCCTTTGAACTTGCAAATGCGCCCATTTTCCCCTCATGACAAACTAATGCCATTAGTAAGGTTGTAAAGGACGTCAATGAAAAAGTTTGGCAAAAAAAGTTATGGAATCCTGTATAACCAAAAATCCATTGACTATAGCACACGAAAATTGGTAAAATCTAGTTTTCCTGCTTTGGGGCCCGTTTGAACTTGAAAATGCACATGTTTGCTCTTTGGGACAACCTGACGCCATTAATAAAGTCGTAAAGGATGTCCAAGAAATATTTCAGCGAAAAAAATCTGGATCCTGTATCACAAAAAATCCATGGACTATAGCACATGAAAATGGGTGAAATTTGGGTTTTCCTGCTTAGGGGCTCGTTTGAACTTAATAATGCACTAGTTTGCTCGTCGAATCAAACTCACGCCATTAATAAGGTCATAACAGATGTCCATGAAAAATTTTGGCAAAAAAATTCCAACATCCTGTGTCACAAAAAATCCATGGTCTATAGCATATGAAAATCGTTAAAATATGGTTTTTCCTGCTTTGGGGCTCGTTTAAACTTGAAAATGCACCCGTTTGCCCTTCGGGACCAACTGACACCATTATTAAGGTCGTAACAGACGTCCATGAATAATTTTGAGAAAAAAAATCCAAAATCCTATCACAAAAAATCCATTGACTAATACACGAAAAGCGGTTGAAACTTGTTTTTCCTACTTTAGGGCTTCTTTAAAAGCCATTATGCACATTTATAAAAAAACATAAGTAAAACCAACATATAAGCAACCCAAAGCCACACTACTGCAATGCAAATGTAACGTCCCATAACCCTACCAAATGCCAAGTATCACATTTAGGCTACCAACAACATACATATCTTACTTTGCCTTATTCATAGCCAATATACACAAGTAAAGAGTCATATATGTTCATAACTTGTATCACGTGAAGTCAACCTTAACATCCATACGTAACATATATACATAATCCATAAGTCTTCATAACATAAGAAGACCTCACCATAACCCCTCTTGAATCCTACTTGTGCAATGCATAAGTGAAGTCCCATACCCCCACTTATACTAAGTAGTACCTCAGAAGGAGTCATAGTAAAAGTCCATGTTATTATCATAAATCATATTCTTATCATAGTTCATATTCATATCATATAGGGAAGATAGAATTAACCAACATAGACCATATGAGCTACATGGAATCCGGTGTTCTAACCCCACACCGAAAAGAGGTGTCCTACTTGCCTAAGGTAGAACTTTCATAATAGCTTTTAGGTGGATCCACTAGTTAAAGACCTATGTGCGAACATAGTTATGGGATTTGGGGATTGATACTAGAAACCCGGACTACTAGTGTAAAAGGTTTCCATCCCATGAGACAACATACATTGGGAAGCCGGACTTGCTAAACGTAAAAGCCTCCATCTCATTTTCATATCTGCTCGGTGCTAAGCATAATTCCCTTTAATAGTCATATTTAAGTCTTTACTTAAGTTCATGTTTATAAGAGAATTCACTAGGCACCCAACCAATATAATAATATAAGAGCTCATAGATTCATTAGGTGAGAATGTCCTTTCAACCTTAGAATCATCAACATGTGAGTAAGCCTTTCACATCATATCCATAGGGTGTTCATGAGAATAGCCTTTGATACAATAGAGCCATACTATCATAGTCATAACATATCATACATGGTCATGTGTAGGGGTGGGGGAGAATGATCTGACAACTATATCATAACTACACAATCATCAAAGTATCTTCACCTTTCAAGTGAATCATAATCTCATACATAATTCTCATAGAAAGGTACAAGCCCTCATACCTTTGCCCTTCAAGGGTCTTGAATCACAATCAACCCAACCATAAACAATTACTACATAATATAGGAGGAATTTCATGATTCAATAGCTAGATCAACCTACCAATTTTATGGGTTGTTACAATATTTCCCCGTTAGGAACATTCGTCCTCTAATGACACTTTAAACACTTTAGGGATATAAAGACTCAAGACTAGTAGCCCATCATGCATGACACATTAATAAGATGCATAAATCATAGGAGGAAACATTAACTCCATTCTCAATATGTAAAGAATGCACACAAGATAGTAGGAACTACATCTACCAAGCCAATATGCACAGAACTCATCAATTCTCATAAAAATGGGAGGAACTACCTTCTCCAACTTAAGCAAGCTCAACACAACAATATGGAGCCAACATGTCATTTCATTAAGACATAACTAGGCATGTCCATTATACATATAATCAACCATTTCAATAAATCACCTCATGAGGTCAAATATGCAATTATCATACTAAAGTGCAATTCGATATGAGAAACATATAAATCATGAAAACTCAATCTATGCTAAACATGAATTCTCACAAGAACATGCACAATATAAGGAAATCATAAAGAACACTTATAGCACATATAACTTCCAAAACACCAACTCAAGAAAACTACTTACCTCAAGTTTGGATAGATGAGGGAAAAAGATGAGGATAACGGGACTTCATATCGGCCTCGGCCTCCCATGTAGCACCCTCAACTAAGTGATTCCTCAATAAAACCTTAACGGAGGCTACTTACTTATTTCTCAACCTCTTCACTTGTCGATCCAAAATCTCCACCGGGACTTCCTCATAGGAAAGACTCCCATAAACTCCTAAACCCTCTAAAGGAAGGATGGATACCGGATCACCAATGCACTTCTTAAGCGTGGAAGCATGAAACACCGGGTGAACCGGAGCCAACTCACTTGGCAAGTCTAATTCATAGGCACCTTTCCGAATATGCTTCAAGATTTGATATGGGCCCACATATCGGGGACTATTTCCCCTTCTTACCAAATCTCATCACACATTTCATAGGTGAGATTTTCAAGTAGACCCACTCACCAATCTCAAATTAAAGATCCCTCCTCCTTACATCGGTATAAGATTTTTGCCTACTTTGGGCCGTCTTCAACCTCTCTCTAATGAGCCGAACTTTTTCAATGGCATCATAAACTAGTTCGGGACCAATTAGAGCAAATTCACCTACTTCAAACCAACCAACCGGAGACCTACACCTCCTACCATATAGTGCTTCAAACGGGGCCATGGCAATGGTTGAGTGGTAACTATTGTTGTAAGCAAACTGAATCAATGGGAGATGGTCATCCCAACTACCCTTGAAATCAATCACACACGCCCTCAACATGTCCTCTAAGGTTTGAATGGTCCGTTCCTCTTGACCATCCATTTGCGGGAGGAAAGTGGTACTAAGCTTAACATTTGTACCAAACCCCTTTTGGAATGCCTTCCAAAAGTGTGAAGTAAATTGAGTACCCCAATCCGAAATGATAGATGAGGGAGCCCCATGCAACTTCACTATGTCATTTATGTACAACTTGGCATAATCTTCCCCCGAAAATGAAGTCTTGACCGGAATAAAGTGGGCTGATTTAGTCATCCTATCAACAATGACCCACATCAAATCATGTTGCCTTCGAGTACGAGGCAAACCCACAACAAAGTCCATATCAAATCCTCCCACTTCCAAGTGAGAATATCTATATATTGGGACAAACCTCCTAGTTTTTGGTGTTCGGCCTTGACTTGTTGACAATTCGGACAGTTGGCCACAAAACCCGTTGTATCCCTTTTCATGCCATTCCACCAATAGACTTCCAGTAAATCACAGTACATCTTGGTGGCTCCCGGATGAATAGAATACCGCAAACCATGAGCCTCTTCTAAAATTTGCTCTCCTAGGCCATCAACATCCAGAACACATAATCTACCTTGGTACCTAAGCACCCCATCTTCCCCTTAGGAGAAAGCCTCAATGGACTTGTTGAGTAACGATTCTTTCAACTCCATTAATATAGGATAAAGATGTTGCTTAGACTTCACATCAACCACAAAGGACGATTCAGAACTATGATGGACCACAACTCCACCCTTGGTGAAATCCACTCGTTGGACACCTAATCGGGCCAACCTATGCACATCACGAACCAATTCCTTCTTCTCATCTTCTACATGAGCCACACTACCCATGGACAATCTACTTAGGGCATCCGCAACTACATTAACTTTGTCGGGGTGGTAAAGGACACTCATGTCATAATCCTTCAAAAGTTCTAACCACCTTCTTTGTCGGAGATTCAAGTCTTTTTGGCTAAACACATATTAAAGACTCTTGTGGTAGGTAAACACATCTACATGGACCCCATATAAGTAGTGTCTCCATATTTTCAAAGCAAACACAACCACCGCTAATTCAAAGTCATGAGTCGGATAATTCTTTTCATGGACCTTAAGTTGCCTTGAAGCATAGGCAATCACTTTACCACGTTGCATAAGGACACATCCCAAACCCACTCGAGAAGCATCACAATATACCACATACTCATCAGTACCCTCCGGTAATGTCAACACCGAAGCGGAAGTGAGTCTATCTTTCAACTCTTGGAAGTTTTTCTCACAAGCCTCCGACCACACAAATCTAGCCTTCTTTTGAGTCAAGGTCGTCAATGGAGGAGAAACCCTCAACAAATCTACTATAATAACTGGCCAAACCCAAAAAGCTTCTAATATTGGTAGGATTTAGAGGTCTAGACCAACTCTTGACCGCATCCGTCTTCTTAGGATCAACCTCAATACCCATGCCCAACAAAATATGACCAAGGAAAGCAACCGATCATAGCCAAAACTCACACTTACTAAACTTCGCATACAATTGGTGGTCTTTAAGGACTTGTAATACTATCCTCAAATTATCCATATGTTCATCCTCACTTTCTGAATAGATCAAAAATATCGTCAATAAAAATGATCACAAATGAATCAAAATATTGCCTAAACACCCTATTCATTAGGTCCATGAATACTGCCGGGGCATTTGTTAACCCAAATGACATAACCACAAATTCGTAGTGACCGTACCGGGTCCTAAAGGCCATCTTAGGAATGTCACATCCTCTTACCCTTAGTTGATGGTAACCCGAACGAAGATCTATTTTGGAGAAAAAGTTAGCCCCTTGGAGTTGATCAAACAAATTGTCAATCCTAGGAAGTGGATACTTATTCTTTATTTTGACATTGTTCAATTGGTGGTAATAAATACACATCCTAAGGGACCTATCTTTCTTCTTTACGAACAATACCGGAGCACCACATGGAGATATTCTTGGTTGAATAAAACCCTTATCTAACAAGTCCTTGAGTTGTTCCTTCAATTCTTTTAATTCGGCCGGAGCCATCCGATAAGGGAGAATAGATATGGGTTGTGTATTCGGCAAAAGATCAATGCCGAAGTCTATTTCCCGTTCCAGAGGAATGTCGAGTAAGTCATCGGGGAAAACTTTCGGATACCCACTCACCATGGAGACCGGCTCTAAAGAAGAAGTTTCAGACTCAACGTCTATAACCCTAACAATGTGGGAAATGCAACCCTTGGAGATCATTTTTCTAGCTTTTAGGCATGACACAAAACGACCTCTAGGGATAGAATTTCACCCCTTCCATTCTAAAGTAGGCTCATTAGGAAATTGAAACTTAACCACTCGGGTTCTATAATCAATGGATGCAAAGCATGCATGCAACCAATCCATCCCCAAGATGACATCAAAGTCCAACATATCTAATTCTACTAAATCAACCAAAGTGAATTTATGAGATAATGAAATGGGACAATTCCTATTAAGTCTTTTAGCTACAACCAAGTCACCCACCAGGGTAGACACCAAAAAAGGTTCTTCTAACACATCGGGGAACATTTCAAATTTCATAACCACAAAAGGTGTAACAAATGATAAAGTGGCCTTGGGGTCTAAAAAACCATAAATATTAATGGATAAGACTTGCAACATACCCGTCACAACATCCGGGGAGGTCTTTTGGTCACCTCGAGATTGAAGAGCATATAAGCGATTCTTCATGGGAGTATCGGAATTAGAGCCACTTGAAGGGACTTGTTTGCCCTCTCTCCCTTGAACCTTTAGCATGGGACAATCTCTCTTCATATGACTGCTTTTCCCATAACTAAAGCAACCATCCGTGCCAACTAGGCACTTACCTTCATGCTTCTTGCCACACTTTGCACAACTAGGTCTTTCAACATAAGAGCTACCACTATTATCTCATTGTGGCTTAGGGTTACACACCCTATCTTTGTTGACCCTTGGAGTGCTAGATAAGCCTTGGTTGGAAAAACCTCTTCTTGAACCTTGGTTTACCTTGAACCTCAAATTTACCCTTGGAAGAATTCCCATCATCAGTCCTTGCCCTCTTCACTTCTTTATTCATTTGTTTGAGCTTTTGTTTCTTAATTTGTTCAGCATGAACCATAAGACGTGAAATATTCATGCTTGGGATGAGCATTGCCAAACGACATTCATTGACTACCAAGTCAGATATCCCCATAACAAATTTCTTCATCTTGGCCCTAGAGTCCGCCACTAAGGTTGGAGCATACTTAGACAATTGGGTGAAATTAAGGCCATATTCCTTCACACTCATACCTCCTTGGCGAAGGTTGATGAATTCTTGCATCTTTCTCTCCCTCAACTCTAGGGGGAAAACCTATCAAGAAAGGCCATCTTGAACACTCCCCAATCAATCGGGATCTTCTTTGCACGAGCTTCTGTAAGCCCCGAAACAGACTCCAATTACATGTGTGAAGCATCGTGCCATTTCAAATCAAACAAGTGAGGAAGCCATAATATTCATAAGTAGACGACTCTCACGGGTCTCTCATCCTTTCATTGCTCATACCAAACTTGAGCTACATCCTTCAATTGGTAGGCGGCTAGTTCCACCTTCTCTTAAGATGACACCCCCATAGCATCAACTACCTTAAACACTTCATCTATAAAGCCTTGTAGGTCTTCATACACTTTGGAGCCATAGAATGTAAGGGGATTCATTCTTGTGAAATCCCTAATCCTTGAAGTGGATTTACTTGCATTAGATTTCACATGAGCTCTAACATCCCTAGTGACTTGAGTCACTAAAACATGAGTCAATGTTTGGAGAGCCGACCTTATCTCCACATTTGTCAAAGCCCTTTCATCATTAGGAGCTTGAGTAACTTGAGGACCTCGAGGAGGAACTCCTACATTAGCAATCTCTTCTTCCAATCTTCTTGCGGTCCCCCTTCTTGCACTCATATCCTATATGCACAAGAAAAGGATTAGGAAAAAGGACTTCATAGAGTTAAAGCTCTAAGGCACGACTAAAGAGTACTCAAAGAAGTGAAAGTTCCTAAACATCTTATAGCCTCTCATTCATAAGTGTGGAGCGCTTCACACTCATGAACAAGACTCTACTAGACGTGGTTCATGAGACATCATCCTAGAATCATTCTATAACCTTGTTCCGTGATTACCAAGTTTGTCACGACTTGGGGTTACCCCCTTGGAGCAACATGGCGTACTTGACCCCGAAGGGGTCTCATACAAGCCCTTAGCATAATCATAACATAAAGACATAGAATAATGGGGAAAAATTTAAAAATTTTACAATAAAAGTCAACTTCTTCTTCATAGACGAAAATAAGAATCTAGACTTGTCTCAATCACCATCTAGTACAATAGAGAGTACAAATAGGGTCAAAGCCCTTTACATCGATAGAGTCTCAAAAGTAGAAAGTACAATAGAACTAGAAACAATAACATCTTGTCCTCGAACTTGAGGACTCACCAAGCCTAGGGAATAGTCAACCCAAGCTTCACTTGAAGAAAGTAGTACGTCTCAACGATCAGAACCTACACTCATAGAATGTAGAAAATATGGGTTAGCACAAATAATGTACTAAGTATGGAAGCCATGCACAAAATCCTTAAAACATGCAAAAAGGGGCATTTAGTTGAAATCATGGCTTTATCAAGTTTAAAAGCCATTATGCACATCTATGAATAACATAAGTCAAACCAACATATAAGCAACCCAAAGCCACACTAGTGCAATGCAAAGGTAAAGTCCCATAACCCTACCAAATGCCAAGTATCACATTTAGGCTACCAACAACATACATATCTTACTTTGCCTTATTCATAGCCAACATACACAAGTAAAGAATCATACATGTTCATAACTTGTAACAAGTGAAATCAACCTAAACATCCATACCTAACATACATACATAGTCCATCAGTCTTCATAACATAAGAGGACCTCACCATAACCCCTCTTGAAGCCTACTTGTGCAATGCATAAGTGAAGTCCCATACCCCCACTCATACTAAGTAGTACCTCATAAGGAGTCATAATTAAAGTCCATGTTCTTATCATAGTTCATATTCATATCATATATGAAAGATAAAATTAACCGACATAGACCATGTGAGCTACATGGAATCCGTGTTCTACCCCTACACCGAAAAGAGGTGTCCTACTTGCCTAAGGTAGAACTTTCATAATAGCTTTTAGGTTGATCCACTATCTAAAGACCTATGTGGGCACATAGATATGGGATATGGAGATTGCTACTAGAAACCCGGACTACTAGCGTGAAAGGTTTCCATCCCATGAGACAACATACATTGGGAAGCCAGACTTGCTAAACGTAAAAGCCTCCATCTCATTTTCATATCCGCTCGATGCTAAGCATAATTCCCTTTATAGTCATATTTAAGTCTTTACTTAAGTTCATGTTCATAAGAGAATGCACTAGGCACCCAACCAACATAATAACATAAGAGCTCATAGATTCATTAGGTGAGAATGTCCTTTCAACCTTCGAATCATCAATATGTGAGTAAGCATTTCACATCATATCCATAGGGTGTTCATGAGAATAGCCTTTCATACAACACAGCCTTACTATCATAGTCATAACATATCATACATAGTCATATGTAGGGGTGGGGGATAATGATCTTACAACAATACCACAACTACACAATCATCAAAGTATCTTCACCTTTCAAGTGAATCACAATCTCATACATAATTCTCATAGAAAAGTGCATGCCCTCATACCTTTGCCCTTCAAGGGTCTTGAATCACAATCAACCCAACCATAAACAATTAATACATAATATAGGAGGAATTTCATGATTCAATTGAATAAGTAACATAAACATATTCATAATATCAACCAACCCACAACATCAATTCATGATTTATCAGTATGGGCAAACATGGGTCTATGGGGAATTTTCAATACAAAACATCAATACTCCATAAATATATTCATAATTCACCATAATCAACCATAATCAACCATAATCAAACAATAAAAGTCGTTTTGGAAGAAGAAGACCCATGTCATAGATTGAAAACACTAGATTTTGGGGGATTTGAAATCTTGAAAACATAATCTGAAGGGGCTCCTTGGGTGATAGCTACCCAAGGATGAAAATCATCCATGCCTCACTTTAGAACCTTCAATAAATATGGAGAAGAACCTTTAAATTCTACAAACCCTAGCTGTAATGGCTTCTTTTTCTTCTTGAGTCTAGAGAGAGAAATATTGAGAGAGGAGGAAGTTTTTTATTTCAATTGGGTGTTTGTGAATAATGACTTAGTCTTGTGAAGTTTGACTTAAAAAGAACCTATATACTTCCCCTAAAAATACCCAAAACACCCCTATTTAATTGGACTAAAAAGGAAATGACTTTGTTAACCCTCGTTTAATGGTCCCCATTAGGGACCACGAGCCACCCTTCCTGAGCCATGGTGTGGATCACGACCCGTGGTCCTGCCCGTGAAGGTGAGGCAGTGGCCTCCTTTTTAGGGCTCAAGGCTCATTTGCCTAAGTCATCTCCACGGCTCCCTACACAAGATGTGAAGAGGACTACGACAGGTGGTCATGCCTGTGGAGGGTTGAGACAGGAGCTATGCTACCTCGTGCCATCAAGCCACCATGCCTAAGTCCTCTTCACGAAGGGCTTCACGAGCCGTGGTCCCTTCCGTGGAGGTTGAGGCAGTGTCTAAGACACTTGGAGGTTTCCCTCATTTGGCCAAGGAAACTTTACGAAGCCTACAATGGGCCGTAGTCATGACCACGAGCTGTAGTGATGGCTGTGGTAGTTGAGGCAGTGTGCTCCAGTTTTGGGGCAGCCTTGGCCTTTGGCCTTGGCCTTTGGCCTTGGCCTTTGGCCTTGGCCTTTGGCCTTGGCTTGCCCCTTTGGCTTGGCACTTGCCCTATTATCCTAGACTCAAATGTCCTCATACTTGATGTTCACACTCACATTTAGGCTCTAGATTAACCTACCAATTTTACAGGTCGTTACAGACCAACTGACGCCATAAATAAGGTTGTAACAGATTTCCACAAAAATTTTGGAAAAAAAATTACGGAATGCTATCACTAAAAATCCATGGACAGTAGCACACGAAAATTGATAAAACCTATTTTTTTCCTACTTTGGGATCGTTTGAGCATTAAAATGCGCCCAATTGCCCCTCGAGACCAACTGGCACCATTAATAAGGTCGTAACGGACGTCCATGAAAATTTTTGGTATAAAAATTCTAGAATATTGTATCACCAAAAATCCATGGACTATATAGCACACGAAAATTGGTAAAATCAGGTTTTTCGTGCATTAGGGCTCGTTTGAACTTGAAAATGTGCATGTTTGCCCTTGAGACCAATTGACTCCATTAATAAGGTCGTATTAGAGGTCAATGAAAACTTTTGGCAAAAGAAATTTAAGAATCCTATATCACCAAAAATCAATGGACTATAGCACACAAAAATTAGTAAAATCTAGTTTTTCCTACTTTGGGGCTCGTTTGAACTTGAAAATGCGCTTCTTTGCCCCTCGGGTCCAACTAACACCATTAATAAGGTCGTAACGGACGTCCATGAAAAATTTTGGAAAAAAAATTCTACAATCCTATATCACCAAAAAATCATAGACTATAGCACACAAAAATTGGTAAAATCAAATTTTTCCTACTTTGGGGCTCGTTTGAACTTGAAAATACATGATGTGCCGCGAAATCTTGGCACATTTGATGCTTGAAAACTAAGGATTAATACTAGAATTGAGTGTATTTATGTGGATATGATGTGTTTGGTAGTGTTTGTACAGGTAAAACATATGGATGCGAAAGAAGAAAAAAGAGGAAAAAATGCTGAGTGAAAATGGCTGGAACCAAGTAAAGATCACGGATGCCTTGACGGGACGTGAAGATCATGATTGATCGTGAAAGGGTTCGTGAAGTGGAACCAGTGAGAAGGCATGTAAGATAACACATTGGTGAAGCTCAAGTAAAGACCACAGACTCTTTCACGAGCCGTGGTCATCACATCAGTCTGTGGTAGTGTTTGTGCAGTAGAACTAGTGTATGGGTCTTAGGGAAATAAAGTGCAAAGCGACTAAAGTGAAGACCATAGAAGGCCTCACGGGCCGTGGTCTCTTTAACGGCTCGTGGTGGTGATCGTAAAGGCTATCCAGTGAACAAGTACGAAAAAAGCTGAAGATTGAATTGACCAAGTGAAGACCATGGGCATCTATACGAGTTGTGGTCACTAGAACGATCCGTGGTATTTCCCGTGATGATGATCCAGTGTACATGCATTGAAAACCTAAGCTTAGTGAACTCTAGTAAAGACCATGAAGGGATTCATTAACCGTGAAGCCCTTGACGGACCGTGGTGACTTCCGTGAAGTGTCTGACAATTCAGTCCTACTTCGAGTAGGACTCTTTTTAAAACACTTTATTTGAAGTAATTAGGTAGTTTTTAGTTTTTGTCTTGTCTGATCTGGAACGAAGAACAAGTTTTCAAATGTTCTTAGCGTTTGGTTTTTGAAGATTATCATCGAATCAAGTTTGGAAGTTAAATTTCCGGTTCTTGAATTATCAAAGTGCGTATCGATTTGCTTATTTTCGTAAGTATTTTTCTCGTCATGTTTTCATTATATTCTTCTGTATGTTTACATGAAATCATGAGTGGCTAAATACCATAACTGGGATTGTGGGATCTATGTCGTAAATCTAATCATAATTCCGTAAAACGAGTGAAAGGCAATTTACATTTGCAAAGTATACTTTATCTTTCATTATTCATGTATTTTAATGAGTGCACGCATTAGGGTGAGCTTGTATCTATCATTTGTTCGGGAGAAAAATGATAGTTAGGAAAAAGCTAAATTAACCTAAAGAAATGGAGTCAAAGTTCGAGTTCGAGAGAAAAGACTTTAACACTATTGTAAGCGAGGGTAAAATGTGTAACACTCTGGGATCGAGAGAACTTGAGTGTAAATTATCTGATTCGACTGAGAAGTATCAGATATATTTAGCTCGCATGTATGTTGTAGAGATGAATTGCCTGAAACTCAAATACGGAAGAACATTAGATGCAACGTTATGGGGAACACAATCCTAGTTTCATTTAATTATCGAAACAACTTTAGAACTGATATTCTGTTAATTGCTACATTAGATCTTAGTTAACAACCTTGGTTACTAAAGCTTTATAGCTAAGCCCAATTTTACTTTCCGTAACTGTTTCCTTAGGAAATAATAACGACACTTGAGCAAAATACGACAGTGAAATCATTTATGTAAAGAGATTCTCTGTGGGAACGACCTCAACTCACGTTGAGTTCTATAAATTGACTTCGACCGTTTATACCTCTTAATTGAGGTGTCAGTTTGGACGTATCAATACGCCAGTTTGCTCCCCAGGAACAACTAACGCCAATAATCAGGTCATAACGGACGTTCATGAAAAATTTCAACAAAAAAATTCTTGAATCATGTATCACCAAAAATCCATGGACATTACCACACAAAAATTGGTAAAATCTATTTTTCTGCTTTGGGGCTCGTTTGAACTTGAAAATGTGTCAATTTGCCCATTGGGACCAACTAACGCCATTAATAAGGTCGTAACAGACGTCCATGAAAACTTTTGGAAAAAAAATTCCAGAATCCTATTACCAAAAATTCATGGACTATAGCGCACGAGAATTGGTAAAATTTGGTTTTTCCTACTTTGGGCTCGTATCAACTTGAAAATGCGCATGTTTGCCCATCAGGGCCAACCAACGCCATTAATAAGGTCATAACGAACATCCATAAAACTCGACAAAAAAGATTCCAGAATCTTGTATCACCAAAAATCCATGGAATATAGCACACGAAAATCAGTAAAATTTAATTTGAACTTGAAAAATGCACACGGTTTCCCTTCGGGACAAACTAATGCTATTATTAAGATCGCAACCAACGTCCATGAAAAAATTTGGCAAAAATTATTCATGAATCCTATCACCAAAAAACCATGGAATATAGCACATGAAAACCGGTAAAATCTGGTTTTTCCTACTTTGGGGCTCGTTTGAACTTGAAAATGAGCCTATTTACCCTTAGGATCAACTGACGCCATTAATAAGGTTATAACGGACGCCCATGAAAAAGTTTGGCAAAAGAATTCTAGAATCTTGTATCACCAAAAATCCATGGACTATAGCACACGCAAATTAGTAAAATCTGGTTTTTCCTGCTTTGTCACTCATTTGAACTTGAAAAAACACTCGTTTGCCCTTCGGGACCAACTAACGACATTAATAAGGTTGTAACAGACATCTGTGAAAAAATTCGACACAAAAAATTCTGGAATCTTGTATCACCAAAAATCCATTGACTATAGAACACAAAAATTGGTAAAATCTGGTTTTTCGTGCTTTGGGGTTGTTTGAACTTGTAAATGCACCCGTTTGCCCTGGGACAAACTAACGCCATTAATAAGGTCGTAACAGACGTCCATGAAAAATTTCAGCAAAAAAATATTGGAATTCTGTCCACCAAAAATCTATGGACTATAGCACACGAAAATTGGTAAAATCTGGTTTTTCCTACTTTGGGGCTTGTTTAAACTAGAAAATGCGTCTGTTTTCCCCTAGGGACCAACTGACGCCATTAATAAGGTCGTAACGGATGTCCATGAAAATTTATGGCAAAAAAATTCTGGAATCATTTATCAACAAAAATCCATGGACTTATAGCATACGAAAATTGGTAAAACCTAGTTTCTGCCTGCTTTGGGGATCGTTTGAACTTGAAAATATGTCTCTTTACCCCTCCGAACTAACTGGCACCATTAATAAGATTGTAATAGACGTCCACAAAAAATTTTGGTAAAAAAATTGAAAATTCTACCGCCAAACATCCATGGACTATAGCACACGAAAATCGGTAAAATATGGTTTTTCATGCTTTTGGGCTCCTTTTAACTTGAAAATTCACCCGTTTGTCCCTCGGGACAAACTAACACCATTAATAAGGTCGTAACGGACGTCTATGAAAAGATTTGGCAAAAAAATTCTTAAATCCTGTACCACCAAAAATCAATGGACAATAGCACACAAAATAGGTAAAATTTTGTTTTTCTACGTTGCGGCTCGTTGAACTTGAAAATGTGCATGTTTGCCACTCAGGACCAACTAACGCCATTAATAAGATCGTAACGGACGTCCATGAAAAAATTCGACAAAAAAATTCTTGAATCCTATCACCAAAAATCCATGGATTATAGCATACGAAAATGGATAAAATCTGGTTTTTCCTACTTTAGGGATCGTTTGAACTTGTAAATGTGCATGTTTGCCACTCAAGACCAACTAATGTCATTAATAAGATCTTAACGGACGTCCATGAAAATATTCGGTAAATTTTTTTTGGAATATTGTATCACCAAAAATCCATGGCCTATATAGCACACAAAAATTGGTAAAATCTGGTTTTTCCTACTTTAGGGCTCGTTTGAAGTTGAAAATGCACATGTTTGCCCTTGGGACCAAATGACGCCATTAAAAGTTTTAGGTAAAAAAATCCTAAATCCTATCACTAAAAATCCATGCACTAAAGCATACGAAATTCGATAAAATTTAGTTTTTCCTTTTTTGGGGCTTGTTTGAACATGAAAATATGCTCGTTTTCCCCTCGGGACCAACATACGCCATTAATAAGGTTGTAACAGACGTCCATGAAAAATTTCGGCAAAAAAATTTCGGAATACTGTATCACCGAAAATCCATGGACTATAAAAATCACTAAAATATGAATTTTCCTTCTTTGGGGATCGTTTAAACTTGAAAATGCGTATTTGCCCCTCAGGACTAATTGACGCCATTATTAAGGTCGTAACAAACGTCTATGAAAAATTTTGGCAATTTTTTTTTTAGAATCCTATCACCAAAAATCCATGAACTAGCACAAGAAAATTGGTAAAATCTAGTTTTTCTGCTTTTGGATTTGTTTGAACTTGAAAATGCTCCGGTTCGCCCTTCGGGCCCAATTGACGCCATTTATAAGGTTGTAACAGATGCCCATGAAAAATTTTGGCAAAAAAAATTCTAGAATACTACCACCTAAACTCTAGAACTATAGCACATGGAAATTAGTAAAATCTGGCATTTCCTGCTTTGGGGCTCGTTTGAACTTGAAAATGTGCTCGTTTGCCCTTTGGGACCAACTGACGCCATTAATAATGTTGTGACTAACGTCTATAAATTTTTTTGACAAAAACAATTCCGGAATCTTATATCACTAAAAAACCATGGAAATAGCACATAAAAATCAGTAAAATTAGGTTTTTCCTTCTTTGGGGCTCGTTTGAACTTGAAAATGCACTTGTTTTCCCCTCTAGACAAATTGACGCTATTAATAAGGTCATAACGAACATCAATGAAAAATTTTGGAATAAAAAAATCTAGAGTCCTATCACGAAAAATCCACCGAGTATAGCACATCTTCCCCTCGAGACCAACTGACACCATTAATAAGGTTGTAAGAGACTTCCATGCAAAATTTCAATAGAAAAAATTCCTGAATCTTGTATCACCAAAAATCCATGGACTCTAGCATATGAAAATCGGTAAAATCTGGTTTTTCGTTTTTTAGGGCATGTTTGAACTTGAAAATGCACCTGCTTTCCCCTAGGGACCAACTGACGCCATTAATAAGGTCATAACAGACGTCCATGAAAAATTTCAGCAAAAAAAATTGGCGAAATCCTAACACCAAAAATCCATAGACTATAGCACACAAAAATAGGTAAAATCTCATTTTTCAATCTATAGGGCTCGATTGAACTTGAAAATGTGTCCGTTTGCCCCTCGGGATAACCTGACGCCATAAATAAAGTCGTAACAAACATCCATGAAAAATTTCGGCAAAAAATATTTTGGAATCCTATCACCAAAAATCAATAAACTATAGCACATGAAAATTAGTAAAATCTAGTTTTTCCTGCTTTGACACTCATTTGAACTTTAAAATGCGCCCGTTGACCCCTTTCGACCAACTAACGCCATTAAGAATCTTATAACAGACGTCCATTAAAAATATTGGCAAAAAGATTCTAAAATCCTATCACCAAAATATCCATGGACTATAGCACATGAAAATCTATAAAATCTTGTTTTTCCTGCTTTGGGGCTCGTTTGAACTTGAAAATGCGCCTGCTTGCCCCCCACCCTCCTGACACTAACTAACACCATTCATAAGGTCGTAAAAGACGTCCCATGAAAATTTTAGCAAATAAAATTTCGGAATCTTGGATCACCAAAACTACACATGCAAATAGGTAAAATTTGGTTTTTCCTACTTGGGGCTCATTTAAAATTGAAAATGCGCCTGTTTACCCCTCGGGACCAATCGACATCATTAATAAAGGTCGTAACGGACGTCTCGGAAAAAATTTGTGGAATTCTATTACCAAAAATCCATGGACTATAGCATACAAAAATCAGTAAAATCTGGTCTTTCCTACTTTGGGGCTAATTTGAACTTGAAAATATGCCTGTTTTCCCCTCGGGACAACCTGACTCCATAAATAAGGTTGTAACGGACATCCATAAAAAATTTCGGCAAAAAAAGTTCCAGAATCATGTATCACCAAAAATCCATGGACTATAACACACTAAAATCGGTAAAATCTTGTTTTTCCTGCTTTGGGGCTCATTTGAACTTAAAAATACACCGGTTTTCCCCTCGGGACCAACTTACGCCATTAATAAGGTCATAACAAAAGCCTAAGAAAAATTTTGGCAATTTTTTTTTTGAAATCCTATCACCAAAAATCAATTGAGTTAGCACATGAAAATCGGTAAAATCTAGGTTTTCCTTCTTTAGGGATCTTTTGAACTTGAAAATTTGCCTATTTGCCCCTCGGGACCAACTGACACCATTAATAACGTTGTAAAGGAACTCGATGAAAAATTTCGATAATTTTTTTTTCTGAATCCTTTATCATCCAAAATACATGGACTATAGCACATGAAAATCGATAAAATCTATTTTTTCCTACTTTGGGGTTCATTTGAACTTGAGAATGCGCGTGTTTGCCTTCAAACCAATTGACGCCATTAATAAGGTTGTAACGGATGTCCATAAAAAAATTTGGCAAAAGAAATTCCAAAATCCTAACACAAAAAATTCATGGAATATAGCACATGAAAATTGGTAAAATCTGGTTTTTCCTGCTTTGGGGATCGTTTGAACTTGAAAATGAGCCCTTTTGCTCTCAAGACCAACTGACACCATTAATAAGGTTGTAACAGACATCTATGAAAAAGTTCGACCAAAAAATTCTTGAATCTTGTATCAACAAAATTTCATGGACTATAGCACACAAAAATCGGTGAAATCTGTTTTTCCATCTTTAGGGCTCGTTTGAACTTGAAAATGCGCCCGTTTTCCCCTCGGGACCAATTGACGCCATTAATAAGGTCGTAACAGACGTTCATGAAAAACTTTGGCAAAAAATATTTTGCAATCTTGTATCTCCAAAAATCTATGGACTATTGCACACGAAATTTGGTAAAATCTTATTTTTCCTGCTTTGGGGCTCGCTTGAACTTGAAAATAGGTTTAATCCGACCTAGTATCTCTCCATGGGGTGCTCCAGTTTTGTTTGTTAGGAAGAAAACTGGGTTTGTTCATATTTGTATTGAATATCGACAGTTGAACAAGGTGACCATTAAAAATAAGTATCCTCTTCCAAGAATAGATGATTTGTTTGACCAACTTCAAGGGGCAAATTATTCTCTAAGATTGACCTCCGATCGGGTTATCACCAATTGAGGGTGAGAGGATATGACATTCCGAAGACGGCTTTCTGAACTCGGTATGGTAATTATGAGTTTTTGGTAATGTCATTTCGGTTGACTAATGCTCCGGTGGCGTTCATGGATTTGATGAATAAGGTGTTTAGGCACTACCTTGATATGTTCGTAATTGTTTATTGATGATATTTTGATCTATTCGAGAAGTGAGTATGAGCATATTGACCATCTGAGGATTGTGCTACAAATTCTCAAGGACCAACAACTTTTTGCTAAGTTTAGCAAATGTGAATTTTGGCTAAGGTCCGTAGCTTTTCTTGATCATATTGTGTCAAGCAAGGGAATCGAGGTAGATACTAAGAAGACGGATGCGGTAAAGAGTTAGCCTAGACCTCTAACTCCCTCGGATATTAGAAGTTTCTTGGGTTTGGCCGGTTACTATAGAAGGTTTGTGGAGGGTTTTTCCTCCATTGCTTCTCCTTTGACGGCTTTGACTGAAAAGAAGGCTAAATTCATATGGTCGGAAGCTTGTCAGAAAAGTTTCCAAGAGTTGAAAGATAGACTTACTTCTGCTCCGGTGTTGACCTTACCGAAAGTTACGGATGGCTTTATGGTATATTGCGATGCCTCTAGAATTTGGTTGGGATGTGTGCTTATGCAAAATGGTAAAGTTATTGCCTATGCTTCAAGGCAACTTAAGGTCCATGAGAAGAATTATCCTACCCATGACCTTGAATTAGCGGCGGTTGCTTTTGACTTAAAGATTTGGAGGCATTATTTGTGTAGGGTTCATGCTGATATTTTCACCGACCATAAGAGTTTGCAATATGTGTTCAACCAAAAGGACTTGAATCTCCACCAAAGAAGATGGCTAGAATTATTGAAGGATTACGACATGAGTGTTCCCTATCACCTCGGTAAAGCAAATATGGTGGTGGATGCTATTAGTTGACTATCAATGGGCAGTGTGGCTTATGTTGAGGATGAAAAGAAAGAGTTGGTTCGAGATGTTCATAGGTTACCTCGATTAGTTGTTCAACTAGTGGACTCCACCAAGGGTGGTGTTTTGGTTCATAATGGGTCGGAATCGTCTTTTGTGATGGATGTGAAGGCTAAGCAAGGTCTTGATCTAATTTTGGTTATGTTGAAAGAGGTGGTGTTTAAGTAGTCCATTGAGGCTTTCTCCCAAGGAGGGAGATGGGGTACTTAAATATCAAGGTCAGTTATTTGTTCCGAATGTTGATGACTTGAGGGAACAAATCTTATCAGAAGCCCACAATTCTCGATAATTTATTCACCCGAGAGCCACCAAGATGTACCGTGATTTATGGGAGATCTATTGTTGGAATGGGATGAAGAAGGATATTGCGGGATTTGTGGCTAAGTGTCCAAATTGCCAACAAGTCAAGGTTGAGCATCAGAAACTAGGAGGTTTATCCCAAGACATTGGTATTCCTACTTGGAAGTTGGAAGATGTGAATATGGACTTCACAGTAGGGTTGTCATGTACTCGGCGACAACATGACTCGATTTGGGTTATAGTAGATCGGATGACAAAATCGGCTTATTTCCTTCCCGTAAAGGTTTCCTATTCGGCGGAGGACTATGCTAAGTTGTATTTGAGAGAAATGGTAAGATTGCATGGGGTGCCTTTGTCCATTATTTCTGATTGTGGTACTCAATTCACTTCTCAGTTTTGGAAGTCATTCCAAAAAGGTCTTGCCACTAAGGTTAAGCTTAGCACGACTTTTCATCCCTAAACTGATGGGCAAACGGAACATACTATCCAAACTTTGGAAGATATGTTGAGAGCTTGTCTGATTGATTTTAAGGGTAATTGGGATGATCATTTGCCATTTATTGAATTTGCCTATAATAACAATTATCACTCGAGTATTGATATGGCTCCATTTGAGGCTCTCTATGGTAGGAGGTGTAGATCTTCTATAGGTTGGTTTGAGGTGGGTGAAGTTGCCTTTGTAGATCTTGAGTTAGTTCATGAGGCCATTGAGAAATTTCGACTCATTAGAGATAGGTTGAAAACGGCCCAAAATTGGCAAAGTCATATGCTGATGTGAGAAGAAGGGATCTTGAGTTTGATGTTCATGATTGGGTTTACTTGAAAATATCACCCATGAAGGGTGTAATGAGGTTTGGTAAGAATGGAAATCTTAGTCCCCGTTTTGTAGGCCTATATCATATTTTGAGGCGTGTTGGTAAGGTTGCTTATGAAATTGGTTTGCCAAATGAGTTGGCATCGGTGCTTCCAGTTTTCCATGTCTCCTTGTTGAAGAAATGTGTTGGTGATCTGACATCCATAGTTTCCTTAAAGTGTTTGGAAATTAAAGAGAATCTTTCTTTGAAAAGGTTCCGGTTGAGATTTTAGACCAGAAAGTCAAGAACTTGAGAAATAAGGAAGTTTCTTCCGTGAAAGTGTTATGGAGGAATCATTTAGTTGAGGGTGTTTCTTGGGAGGCCGAGGCCGATATGATGTCCCGATATCCTCATCACTTTCCTTCTACTCCTACTATAGCTTGAGGTAATGAGTTCCTCTTGGTTTGTTCTATGTTTTGGGAGTCATGTGTGTTTTATGTGTTTCCACTATTTCCTTATTTATGCATGTTCATGAAAAGCTTAAGTTTTAAAAAAAATGGCTAATATGAATTATTTTCCTTATGTTGTTGTGCATTGAGTATGAGTTGCCTAGACTTTATGAGATGACTTGTTAACATGCTTTAGCTATGCATTTTTTAGAGTAAATTGCATATGAGCTCCATGAGATTGTGTTGAGCATGCTTTTAGCTTGGAGAAGGTAGTTCCTCCTTGAACATGAGAAATTTGAGAATTCATGCATATCGGGTTTATATATGTAGTTCCTACTTGCTTTTGATGCATTGAGTACATTTAGCTTGGAATTGATGTTTCCTCCTTGTTTATGTGCATTGAATGCATAATGGGCTCATAGAGTTAGTTTCACCCTCATATGATGTTTTGAGAACTAGCTAGCTTGGAGTCGACAGTTCCTCCTCAGGTGTATGCATTGAATTGTCAGGTTGGGTTGAACGTTCCTCTCCTACTCTTTTAGAACCAGTTTAAATCTCATTCGAGGATGAATGGTCCCAAAGGGGAGATAATGTAACACCTCATATTTAAAATGGGGAGTGAACCTGATTTTTTCAGAACTCCAGGTGCCATCCACGAGGGCCAACCACGACCCGTGGTATGGGCCACGGACCATAGGTGGGTCAGTGGATTCATACCCCATAAATTCTCCAGGCCATGAACCACGACTGGACCTATGGACTGTAGGTGGGTTCACGGTCTGTGGTCCTGGGTCATAGGTCAAGGCAAAAGTCTCTGAACATAGTGAAGGATGTGCAGGACGGACCATAGGTCCATCCACGGTCCGTCGATCGGAGTCTTGTGGTCAGTAGCTGGCATCTATTTTAAGGGGTATTTGGGTCTTTTCCTAATTAATTAATTCCTATACTAAGTCATTTTTCCTAAGTCTAGGACCCCTATATAAGCCTTTTTACCCCTCCCCCCCCAAATTAAACCCATTTACTTCATTCTTCCAAATTCCCCAACATAAATCAAATCTCCTCTCTGAAGAAGAAGAAGAAGAAGAAGAAGAAGAAGAAGAAGAGGATTCAACTAGGATTTCAATGCAAGGTTTCAATTCCTCCATTTAAGGCTAGCAATTGGACTTAAGGTATGGTAGTTTTAATCCATGAATCTTTTTCATTCATGGAGTCCCCAAATTCCTCTATTTCAAATGGTAGAATTCCCTAATTAGCTAGGGTTTTCTTCAATTACCATGGGTTCTTTTGATTATTGATCTTATTGGTTGAATTATGTTTTAATAAGCATGAATTGATGATTTACAATTCTTTTATGATGTTTACCCCTATGAACCCGACTATGTTTTCCAAATTGTAATCATATGATGTGGGTTGTTGATTATGAAAGAGGAGTTTTATGAATTAATGCATGAAGTGATAGAATCACATGAATTTATGATATAATCCCTATCTTATCTTTGAAATCAAGATTTGGTGATTGGAAGTAAGCTTTGAACCTTGAAAGGGCAAAGTATGAGTTGATGCATGATCTTAAGAAATCTATGAAAATGTTTAAGGGTGCTTTGGGAGTAAAGTGCCAAATGATGATGATTGATGTTGTGTTGTGAAAGGCTATTCTCATAAACACACATTAGCATGATGTGAGTGGTTTTCTCACATAATATGAATTCTTAGGTTGAAAGGCTATTCTCACCTAATTGAATCAAAGAGTAAGAGCTATCCTAATGAAACTAGCTTGGATTGGTTGTCCAAGGACACCTTTCCATGGATAATGAAATTAAGTAAGAAATGACTATTCCGTGGTAATTATGCTTAGCACCGAGTGGATATTGATATGAGATGCAAGCTCTTCCGTTAGTAGTGGCCGAATTTCTAGAAGCAATCTCTTGAGATGGAAGCTCTCCCATTAGTAGAGGCCGGGTTTCTAGTAACAATCTCTTAATCAGATAAACTATGTTCCCCAATAGGATGATTAGCTAGTGGATCCACTTAAGCTAGAAGTTAATGGTTCTACCTTAGGCAAGTATAACAACCCTTTTTGGTGTGGGAGACACCGGGAGATCATGTCATAGCTCACATGGTCTCCATGTCGGTTAAAGCTAATTTTCCCACAACAAGACTAAAAGTGAACTGAGGTTACTCAAGGAGTATCTCATATGTGTTCAAAGGTTTTAAAGAATGATGTTAGCTTGCATTGGCCTTGGTTATGACTTATATTTTCTAACCTTCTTATATTATGCTTTAACTTGGTCAATTTTCATGAAATGTCCCTTTTTGCATGTTTTAAATGATTTTATGCATAGCTATCATACTTGGTACATTGTTTTGTACTGACGCATACTCTTGCCTACATTTTTCCCAAATGTAGGGTCCGACAGAAAAGGCTCCCAATATCGTGGCTAGAGCTTCGATTTACTTCATTTCCCGACCTTGGTGAGTCCTCATGGTTCGAGGATGGATTTTATTATTTTAATTTCTTTCTTGTATTTCTCCTTTTGGACATGATGTATGGGCTAGACCCAAATTTCATTCGATTGTATTAGATGGCTATGATGAGACATGAGTTTTACACTTCCGCTTTTCTTTATATAAAATGCTTTGGACTTGGACTATTCTTTTACACTTATCGTTCTATTTCTTATGTTATAAAAGCTAAGTGGCTTGTATGGAGTCCTTCGAGGTTCTATATGCCATGTCACATCTAGGGTGTACCCCTGGGTCGTGAAAAACAATCCATGGACTATAGCAGATGAAAATCGTTAAAAATTGGGTTTTCCTTCTTTGGGTCTCATTTGGACTTGAAAATGCGTTCGTTTGCCCATAGAGATCAACTAAAGCCATTAATAAGGTCGTAACGGACATCCATTAAAATTTTGGCAAAAAAATTGTGAATCCTATCACCAAAATTCCATGGAATATAGCACACGAAAATTGGTAAAATATGGTTTCTCTTTCTTTGGGGCTCGTTTGAACTTAAAAATGTGCTAGTTTACCCCCTAGACCAACTGAAGCCATTCATAAGGTCATAATGAACGTTCCATGAAAAATTTCAGCAAAAACGAAACTCTTAAATCCTATACCACCAAAAATTCATGGAATATTGCACACGAAAATCGGTTAAATCTAGTTTTTCCTGCTTTGGGGCTAGTTTGGACTTGAAAATGGACCTGTTTTCCCCTCGGGACCAACTGACGCCATTAATAAGGTCGTAACACGCGTCCATGAAGAAATTCAGAAAAAAATTGCGGAATCCTATCACCAAAATTCCATGGACTATAGCACACAAAATCGGTAAAATCTGGTTTTGCCTGCTTTGGGGTTCCTTTGAACTTGAAAATGTACATGTTTGCCCCTCAGGATAACTTGTCGTCATTAATAAGGTCAAAACGGACAACCATGAAAAATTTTGGCAAAAAAAATTCGAGAATCATGTACCACAAAAAATACATGGGCTATAGCACACGAAAATTGGTAAAATCTGGTTTTTTCCTACTTTGGGGCTTGTTTGAACTTGAAAATGCGCTCGTTTGCCCTTCGGTACCAACTAACGCCATTAATAAGATCGTAATGCATGTCCATTAAAAATTTCGTCAAAAACAATTCCAAAATTCTATCACCAAAATTCTATGGACTATAGCAGACGAAAATTGGTAAAACCTGGTTTTTCTTACTTTGGGGCTCTTTTAAACTTGAAAATGTGCCTGTTTTCCCTTCGGGACCAACTAACGCCCTTAATAAGGTTGTAACGGACGTCCATGAATAATTTTAGTAGAAAAATTCTGGAATCATGTATCACCAAAAATCCATTCACCATAGCACATGAAAATCGGTAAAGTCTAATTTTTCCTGCTTTGGGGCTTATTTGAACTTGAAAATGCGCATGTTTGCTCCTCTAGACCAACTGACACCATTAATGAGGTCGTAATAGATATCCATGAAAAATTTTGGCCTAAATATTTTCGAAATCTTATTACCAAAAATCCATGGACTATATAGCACACGAAAATAGGTAAAATCTAGTTTTTCCTACTTTGGGGTTCGTTTGAACTTGAAAATGCCTCTGTTTTCCCCTCGAGACCAATTGCCACAATTAATAAGGTTGTAACGGGCGCCCATGAAAAATTTCGGCAAAAAAATTTGGAATCCTGTATTACCAAAAATTCATGGACTACAACACACGAAAATTGGTGAAATCTGGTTTTTCTTTCTTTGGGGCTCATTTAAACTAGAAAATGCGCCCGTTTTCCAATCAGGACTAACAAACGCTATTAATAAGGTCGGAACGAACGGCCATGAAAAATTTCAGCAAAAGAAATTCTAGAATCTTTTATCACAAAAAATCCATGGACTTAAGCACACAAATATCAATAAAATCTAGTTTTTCCTGCTTTAGGGCTCGTTTGAAATTGAAAATGCGCACGTTTGCTCTTTGGGAGCAACTGACGCCATTAATAAGGTCGTAACCGACGTCAATGAAAAATTATGGAAAAAATAATTCCGGAATCTTCTCAACAAAAATTCATGAACTATAACACACAAAAATCAGAAAAATCTGGGTTTTCCTGCATTGGGGCTAATTTAAACTTGAAAATGCGCATGTTTACCCTTCGGGACCAACTGACACCATTAATAAGGTCGTAATGGACATCCATGAAAAATTTTGGTAAAAAAATCTGGAATCCTATATAACCAAAAATCAATTGACTACACACAAAATCGGTAAAATCTGATTTTTCCTACTTTAGGGCTCATTTGAAATTGAAAATGCGCAGGTTTTCCCCTCAAGATCATCTGACACCATTAATAAGGTCGTAACGAACGTCCCATAAAAAAATTTGGAAATTTTTTTGGAATCCTATATCACAAAAATTCCATGGACTATAGCACACCAAAATCGGTAAAAGCTGGATTTTCCTCCTTTGTGGCTTGTTTGAACTATAAAACGCCCCTGTTTGCCCATCGAGACTACTTGACGCCATTAATAAGGTTTTAACGAACGTCCGTGAAAAAGTTTGACAACAAAAATTTCAGAATCATGTATCAATAAAAAATACATGGACTATAGCACACAAAAATTGGTAAAATATGATTTTCCTAGTTTGGGGCTCGATTGAATTTGAAAATTCACACCTTTACCCCTCAGGACAAATTTACTCCATTAATAAGATTGTAATGGACGTCCATGAAAAATTTTGGCATTAAAAATTCTGAATCGTGTATCACCAAAAATCCATGGACTATAGCACACGAAAATCGGTAAAATATGGTTTTTCCTACTTTGGGGCTCGTTTGAACTTGAATATGCGCCCGTTTGCCCCTCGGGACCAATTGATGCCATTAATAAGGTCTTTATGGATGTCCATGAAAAATTTTAGAAAAAAAATTCTAGAATCTTGTATCACAAAAAATCCATGGACTATAGCACACGAAAATTGGTAAAATCCTATTTTTTTCCTATTTTGGGGCTCGTTTAAACTTGAAAATACCCCCGTTTGCCTCTCGGGACCAACTAAAGTCATTAATAAGGTTCTAACAGACGTCCTTGAAAATATGTGCAATTTTTTTTTTCAAAATCTTGTATCACCAAAAAGACATGGACTATAGCACGCGAAAAAATTGGTAAAATATGGTTTTTCCTGCTTTGGAGCTCATTTGAACTTGAAAATGCGCCCGTGTACCCCTTGGGACCAACTGACGCCATTATTAAGGTCGTAATAGACATTCTTGATAAATTTTGGAAAAAAAATTTGGAATCCTATATCACCAAAAATTCATGCACTATAGCACACGAAAATCAGTAAAGTCTGGTTTTTCCTGCTTTGGGGTTCGTTTGAATGATAAAATGCGCCAGTTTTCCCCTCGGGATCAATTGACGCCATTAAAAAGGTCTTAATAGACGACAATGAAAAATTTTGGCAAAAAAAATTCTGGAATCCTATATCACCAAAAATCCATTGACTTTTAGAGCACACAAAAATCGGTAAAATCTAGTTTTTCCTGCTTTGGGGCACATTTGAACTTAAAAATGCGTCTGATTACCCCTTGAGAACAATTGACGCCATTAATAAGGTCGTAATAGAGTCCAGGAAAAATTTTGGAAAAATAAATTCTGAAATCCTATCACCAAAAATCCATTGATTATAGCACACGAAAATCAGAAAAATCTGGGTTTTCCTGCTTTGGGGCTCTTTTGAACTTGAAAATGTGCACGTGTGCCCGAGACAAACTAACGCCATTAGTAAGGTCGTAACGGACGTCAATGAAAAATATCGGCTAAAAAATTCTGGAATCCTATATCACCAAAAATCAATGGACTATAGCACATGAAAATTGATAAAATCTAGTTTTTCCCGCTTTGGAGCTCCTCTGAACTAAAAAATGCATCTGTTTTCCCCCCTCAGGACCAACTAACGCCATTTATAACGTTGTAACGGATGTCCATGAATAATTTCGTCAAAAAAAATCCAAAATCTTATTACCAAAAATCCATGGACTATACTAGAAGAAAATACGTAAAATTGGGTTTTTCTTGCTTTGGGGTTCATTTGAATTTGAAAATGCGCCTGTTTGCCCATCAAGACCAACTGACGTCATTAATAAGGTTGTAACGGATGTACATGAAGAAATTCGGCAAAAAATATTTTGGAATCATGTATCACAAAAAATACATGGACTATAGCACACAAATATCGGTAAAATCATAATTTTTCGGCTTTGGGGCTCGTTTAAACTTGAAAATGCGCATGCTTTCCCCTCAGGACCAACTGATGCCATTAATAAAGTCGTAACATACATCCATGAAAAATTTTGGCTAAAAAAATTCAGAAATCCTATCACCAAAAATCCATGGACTATAGTACACGAAAATTGGTAAAATCTGGTTTTTCCTGCTTTCAGGGTTGTTTTAACTTGAAAATGCTATGTTTTCCCCTCGGGACTAACTAACGCCATGAATAAGGTTGTAATTGACATCCAAGAAAAATTTCGGTAAATTTCTTTTTGGAATCTTGTATTACCAAAAATCTGTGTATTATAGCACAAGAAAATCGGTAAAATCTGGGTTTTCCTGCTCTGGGGTTGTTTGAACTTGAAAATGCGCCCGTTTACCCATCAAGACCAACTTAGGCCTTTAATAAGGTTCTAACAGACGTCCATGAAAACTTTCGTTAAAAAAAATTCTGGAATCCTGTATCACCAAAAAGACATGGAATATTGCACAAGAAAATTAGTAAAATATGGTTTTTCTTACTTTGGGGCTCGTTTGAACTTGAATATGCACCCGTTTTCCACTCGAGACCAACTAACGCCATTATTAAGGTTGTAACAGACATCCATGAAAAAACTTAAGCAAAAAAATTCTAGAATCTTGTATCACCAAAAATCAATGGACTATAGAACACGAAAATCAGTAAAATCAGTTTTTTCCTGCTTTGGACCTCGTCTGAACTTTAAAATGCACATGTTTGCCCCTTGGGACCAAACGATGCCATTAATAAGGTTCTAACAGACGTCCATGAAAATTTTGGTAAAAAAAAATTCTAGAATCTTGTATAATCAAAAAGACATGGACTATAGCACACGCAAATTGGTAAAATATGGTTTTTCCTACTTTGGGGCTCGTTTGAACTTGAAAATGCACCCGCTTTCCCATGGGACCAATTGACGCCATTAATAAGGTTCTAACAGACGTCCATGAAATTTTTGGCAAAAAAAAATTCCAGAATCCTGTTTCACCAAAAAGACATAGACTATAGCACATGCAAATCGATAAAATATGGTTTTTCCTTGTTTGGGGAAAGTTTGAACTAGAAAATGCACTTGTTTGCCCTTCGGAACTAGCTAACACAATTTATAAGGTTCTAACAAATGTCAATGAAAAATTTCAGCAAAAGAAATTATGGAATGCTTTATCACCAAAAATCCATGGAATATAGAACACGAAAATTAGTAAAATATGATTTTTCCTTCTTAGGGGCTCATTTAAACTAGAAAATGCGGTTGTTTTCCCCTCGGGACCAACTAACGCCATTTATAAGGTCGTGACGGACGCCCATGAAAAATTTCGGCAAAAAAATTCCAGAATCTTGTATCAGCAAAAATCCATGGACTTTAGCAAACAAAAATCGGTAAAATCTAGTTTTTCCTTCTTTGGAGCTTGTTTGAACTTGAAAATGCACCTTTTTTGCCCCTCGGGAAAAACTGAAACCATTAATAAGGATGTAACAAACGTCCATGAAAAATTTTGGAAAAGCATTTTTTGGAATCTTGTATTACCAAAAATTCATGGACTAAAGCACATGAAAATTGGTAAAATCAAGTTTTTCCTTTAAACTTGAAAAAGCGCCTGTTTTCTCCTCGGGACCAACCAATGCCATTAATAAGGTAGTAACACACGTTTAAGAAAAAAATTGGCAAAAAAAATTCCAAAATTCTGTCACAAATAGTCCATAGACTATAGCACATTAAAATCGGTAAAATCTGGTTTTTCCTGCTTTAGACTCGTATATACTTGTAATTTGTAAATGCCCCCGTTTTTCCCTCGGGACTAACTAATGCCATTAATAAGGTTGTAACGGACGTCCATGAAAAAATTCATTCAAAAAAAATACGGAATCTTTTATCACCAAAAATTCATGTACTATAGCACATGAAAATTGGTAAAATATGGTTCTTCCCGCTTTTGGGCTTGTTTGAACTTGATAATGCGGTCGGTTGCCTCTCGAGACCAACTAACGCCATTAATAAGATTTTAACGGACAATCAGGAAAAATTTCGGCAAAAAAAATCTGGAATCCTTTATCACCTAAAAGACATGGATACAGCACAAGAAAATAAGTAAAATATGGTTTTTCTTACTTTGGGGCTCGTTTTAACATGAATATGCGCCCGTTTCCCCTGGGGAGCAACTGATGTTATTAATAAGGTCGTAACGGACGTCCATGAAAAATTTCAGCAAAAAAAATTTCTAGAATTTTGTATCACCAAAAATTCATGGAATATAGCACATGAAAATTGGTAAAATCGAGTTTTTCCTGGTTTGGGGCACGCTTGAAATTGAAAATGCACATGTTTGCCCTTTTCGACCAACTGACGACATAAATAAAGTTCTAATAGACGTCCATGATAATTTTGGCGAAAAAAATTCCAGAATCCTGTGGCACCAAAGAGACATGGACTATAGCACACGAAATTCAGTAAAACATGGGTTTTCCTGCTTTGGGGCATGTTTGAACTTGAAAATGCGCCTGTTGCCCCCTCGGGACCAACTGACACTAATAATAAGGTCGTAACGGACGTCCCATGAAAAATTTCGGCAAAAAAATTCCAAAATCATGTATCGCCAAAAATCATGGACTACAGCACACGAAAATTGGTAAAATCTGTTTTTCCTGCTTTGGGGCTTGTTTGAACTTGAAACGCGCCTGTTTGCCCCTCGAGACCAACGAAAGCCATTAATAAGGTCATAACGGACGTCCATGAAAAATTTCGGTAACAAAAATTCTGGAATCCTGTATCATCAAAACTCCATGGACTAATAACACTCGAAAATTGGTAAAATCTGGGTTTTCCTACTTTGGGGTTCGTTTGAACTTAAAAATGCGTTTGTTTACCCCTCGACACCAAATGACGCAATTAATAAGGTCGTAACAGACGTCTATGAAAAATTTAGACAAAAAGAAATTTCGGAATCCTATCACCAAAAATCCATGGAATATATAGCACATCAAATTCTTTAAGATCTGGTTTTTCATGCTTTAGGGCCCGTTTGAACTTGAAATGGCACCGATTTTCCCCTCGGGACCAACTGACGCCATTAATAAGGTCGTAACAAGCATTTATGAAAATTTTTGGCAAAAAACATTCTGGAATCTTGTATTACCCAAAATCCATGGACTAGCATACAAAAATCGGTAAAATCATGTTTATCCTGCTTTGGGGCTCATTTGAACTTTAAAATGCACCTGTTTTTCCCTCAGGACCAACTGACGCCATTAATAAGGTCTTAACAGACGTCAATGAAAAATTTCACAAAAAAATTCTGGAATCCTAAATCACAAAAAATCCATGACTATAGCACCCCGAAAAGCAGTAAAATCTGGTTTTCCTGCTTTGGGCTTGTTTGAATTTGAAAATGCGCATGTTTGACCTTCGGGACAAATTGACGCCATTAATAAAGTCGTAACAGACGTCCATGAAAAAATTAGGCAAATTTTTTTTTGGATTCCTATATCACCAAAAATCCATGGACAATAGCACAGCAAAATCAGTAAAATTTAATTTTTCCTGCTTTGGGGCTTGTTTGAATTTTAAAATGCACTTGTTTGCTCCTCGGGACCAATTAACGCCAATAATAAGGTTCTAATGGACAACCATGAAAAATTTCGGCAAAAAAAAATTCTGGAATCCTTTATCACCAAAAAGACATGGATATAGATAGCACAAGAAAATCAGTAAAATACGGTTTTTCTTGCTTTGGGGATCATTTGAACATGAATATGCGCCCGTTGCCCCTGGGGACCAATTGACGCCATTAACAAGGTCGTAATGGACGTGCATGAAAAGTTTCAGCAAATTTTTTTTGGATCTTTGTATCACCAAAATTCATGGAATATAGCACACGAAAATTGGTAAAATCAGGTTTTTTCCTGCTTTGGGGCTTGTTTGTAGTTAAAAATGCACATGTTAGCCCTTCGCCACCAACTGACGACATAAATAAAGTTCTAATAGACGTCCATGAAAATTTTGGCGAAAAAAATTTCCGAAATCCTGTTGCACCAAAAAGGCATGGACTATCGCACACGAAAATTGTTAAATATAGTTTTTCCTTCTTTGGGCTTGTTTGAACTTGAAAATGCACCCATTTTCCCTTGGGACCAACTGACGCCATTAATAAGGTTCTAATAGACGTCCGTGAAAATTTTGGAATCTTGTATCACCAAAATGACATGGACTTTAGCACACAAAAATTGGTTATAATATGGGTTTTCGTGCTTTGGGGCATGTTTGAACTTGAAAATGCACCTGTTTACCCCGCGGGACAAAATGAAACCATTAATAAGGTTGTAATAGACGTCTATGAAAAATTTTGGAAAAAAATTTCTGGAATCTTGTATTACCAAAAATCCATGGATTTTAGCATACGAAAATTGGTAAAATCTCATTTTCCCTGCTTTGGGGCTCATTTGAACATGAAAATGCGCACGTTTGCTCCTCGGGATCAACTGACTCCATTAATAAGGTAGTAACACACGTCCAAGAAAAATTTTGGCAAAAACAAATTCAGAATCCTATCACAAAAACTCTATAGACTAGCACATGAAAATTGGTAAAATCTTATTTTTCCTACTTTGGGGCTCATTTGACCTTGATAATGCGCTTGTTTACCCCTCACGACCAACTGACACCATTAATACGGACGTAACAGACATCCATGGAAACTTTTTGGCAAAAATAATTCTGGAATCTTATCACCAAAAATTTATGGACTACAACACATGAAAATCGGTAAAATATGGTTTTTATTGATTTGGGGCTCGATTATATTTATAAATGCACCCGTTTTCCCCTCGGGACTAACTAACACCATTAATAAGGTTGTAACAGACGTCCATGAAAAAATTTATCAAAAAAAATTACAAAATCTTGTATCACCAAAAATTCATGGACTATATATCACACTAAAATCGATAAAATCTGGTTTTTCCTGCTTTGGGGCTTGTTTGAACTTTATAATGCGTTCGTTTGCCTGTCGGGACCAACTAACGTCATTAATAAGGTTGTAATGAACAATCATGAAAATTTCAGCAAATTTTTTTTGGAATACTTTATCACAAAAAATACATGAGTATAGCATAAGAAAATCAGTAAAATATGGTTTTTCTTGCTTTGGGGCTCGTTTGAACATGAATATGCGCCCGTTTCCCTTAGGGACCAACCAACACCAATAATAAGGTCGTAACGAATGTCAATGAAAAATTTCAGCAAAAAAAATTCTGGAATCTTGTATCACCAAAAATTCATGAAATATAGCACATGAAAATTGGTAAAATCAGGTTTTTTTTGCTTTGGGGCTCGTTTGAAGTTGAAAATGCAAACATTTGCCCTTCTCGACCAACTAACGACATAAATAAAGTTATTACAGACGTCTATGATAATTTTGGCGAAAAAAAATTCTAGAATCATGTATCACCAAAAAGACATGGATTATAGCACACGAAAATCAGTAAAATATGGTTTTCCTGCTTCGGGGCATGTTTGAACTTTAAAATGCATTAGATTTCCCCTCGGGACCAACTGACGCAAATAATAAGGTCATAACGGACGTCCCATGAAAATTTTTGGCAAAAAAATTCTGAAATCATGTATCACCAAAAATCATGGACTATAGCACACGATAATCAATAAAATCTATTTTTCCTGCTTAGGGAATTGTTTAAACTTGAAACGCGCCTGTTTATCCCTCGGGACCAACTAACACCATTAATAAGGTCGTAACGGATGTCCATGTAAAAGTTCGGCAACAAAAATTATGGAATCCTGTATTACCAAAAATCCATGGACTTTAGTACATACAAATTGGTAAAATCTGGATTTTCCTACTTTGGTACTCGTTTGAACTTGAAAATACGCTTGTTTACCCCTCGGTATCAACTGACGCCATTAATAAGGTCGTAACGGACGTCCATGAAAAATTTCAGCAAAAACAAATTCCAGAATCTTATCACCAAAAATCCATGAAATATATATGATATATCATGAGTTTACGGTATTTCTAATACATTTCACTTAAAAGTTGTGTGTGTCTAGGGCCCTTTTATATTGTTTTTTTATGTGTTTTTATCATGTTTTGCAGGAAAGGTGTTCAGGCGCGGAAGTTTAGAGACAGCTGAAGGAATTGCAGAAAAGGGCATCCACGGAGGTGATCTACGGACAGTAGATCCATCCACGGTCCGTAGGTTATGACCGTAGATCAGCAAGCATGGTAGTGAGGACAAATCAGAGAAATCTGACAAAGTGTGGAACCACGACACCCATTGACGGTCCGTAGACTGATCTACGGACCGTACTGTTGATCTGTAGAGTGATACTGCGAGGGTTCCAGTACCTGATTTGTGAAGATTCCAAGTATGGAGCTACGGAGGGGATTGAGGGACCGTAGGTCGATCTACGGTCCATGCTGTTGGTCCGTTGTTTGCTTCAGAGAAGATGAGTTTTGGATGTTTAAATATTTTCTAAGTCCCGAGTGACGGAAGGGACTTACGGACCGTAGATCCATCGACGGTCCGTAAGTCAGTCTCGTGGATCAAAGACGCGTACCTGAACAAAACTTTCCTTAATTTGTTTCCCTTTTAATTTAGGATTTGTTTTCTATAAATAGGGTATGTAAACCTCGTTTTTGGGGGTTAGACATTATTATT